>JAJEJO010051053.1:0-108574 GCA_020662805.1 Glaucomys volans | reverse complement strand
AAAAAAAAAAGAGTAATCAGAGTAGTGTGATATTGATGAAATAATAAACATATAGGTCAATAGAACAGAAGATTTTCTTCAATTGACTTACTTGAATAGACTCAACATATTCATGACAATTACATAAACAATCCAGTGACCATCTTCTCAATAAATGGTGGTAGAACAATTAGATGCTCATGTGCAAAAACCTAAACCTTGACCTACAGCTTGCACTTACACAAAATTACTTCAAAGTGGATCAGAGTTATAATTAGATCATTCTAAATTTTAGAAATAAACAGCCTAGAAAAGAATCTGCAACTTGAATTAAGCAAATAAGTCCAGATTTGATATTAAATGTAAAAAAATGAAACGACTTCAGAATTAAAACTTTTGCCATGCAAAAAACATTAGTGCAAGAATAGAAATATTCATAAATCATATTACTAGAAAGGAAGTGTTTCTGGAACATGTCATGAACCCTCAAAGTAACAAGAAAATATAACCCAATAAATACATGAGCAAGATTTAGGTAGAAACGTCATCAAGGAAGATATGTGGATGGCAAATTGACATCAACATTTAGGGAAATGACGTTTAAATTTCAATAAAAAGTCCGGGCATATGTATTAAAATGTCACCCCACCAAAACAATTATCAATAAAAATAAATAACTGATAATACCAAGTCCTGGAAAGGATGCAACTAGAATTCTGATTGCTGATGAATGGCAAACTGGTAGAGCTATTTTGGAAAGCTCTTTAGCAGTTTCTCATAAATTAGATATATACATGAAAAAAATATTTTTCTAATGCCTATTTCCTCCAAGGAAATGAAAGCTATGTTCACATTAAACTTACAGAGTTTATGTCATCTTTACCTGTAGCCACTTAAAACTGAAGACAACATATGTCCTTCAACTGTGAGTGGCAGTAAGGGGTGTGTGTGTGTGTGTGTATAATATGTATATATATATATATATATATATATATATACTGCAGTATATATACTATATACTACATATACACACTATATATGTACACACTATATATGTAGTGTGTATATACATATACACACTATATACTATATACTACATATATATACTGTGTGTGTATATGTAGTATATATATATACACACACAGTATGAAAAACTTGGAATACAAGTGAGTCAAAAAATGAGCAAGATATCGATACATAAAAAATCATTTATGGATAACAAGTACATTTTTCAAGTGAATAAAGCCAGACTCAAAATACTACATTTTAAAAAATTTCATACATACACCAACTCTAAGAAAAACAATGAAAAAAGTAGGGCCTTGTTTACAAAGGAGTATAGGGAGTATTTGAATCGGTGAAACTGTTTTATATCATGATTATGGTGGTGAATATCTAAATCTATGCATTTTACAAAACCCATTAAACTGTACACACCAAAGTCTAAATTATAATATTGTAAATAAAAAGTAATAATAATAATAAGTGATTTATATTAGTAAGGACCAGTGCACTAAATGAATATTAAAAACAGGATTATTCTACCCCAGAAGAAAACACAAAGTGTAAAAGAAGGAATTTATGTTCTATATGTCATATTATTAATGATTTTTAGAGTTGGCATTTAAACTTAGAACTTTTGATTCTGAATCCATTGATTCTTTTATTACACCAAAGTATGCATTTTAAATCATCAGACAAACTGTATTCTATGGCATAATTCTTAATTTTAAATTTTCCTCTGCATTTCTCAATGACTAAAAAGACATTTATATTTGTCAAGTTGACAAATACTTGGTGTATTCCCAAATATTTTTCACAGTATAAGAAGCAGTGTATGTACTATTGACTGCACAAATGGCTTGAAGTTTTAACGTCTAATTTAGCATGCACAACACATATTTTTAGGTAAGTATCTTTAAATTATTTATCAGGGTATAGTAGTCAAATGGCTTTTACCATATTACTAAAAGCAGGCTGGTGACATGATGATGTTACATTTAATCATTTAGAAGGGTAAGCTGATGAAAGCAATTTTCCTTCCATAAAAATTAATTATTTAGTGCAATACAGCATTAAAAATATATCATTGATTCTCTAATTTTTTTTTACTTTGCAATTATTTTCATGCAATCTAATTTCTTTTAAGTTGTATTAAAAGTTCTTAACGTATTGTCTTTTGTATTATTTTAACTACCTTTTTCACATGTAGCTTGATATTTGCTACCAATTTGTATGTTTTTTATGGTATTGATAAGTCACAGTGAAATTTGAATAATTGGGCTGGGGATATAACTCAGTTGGTAAAGTGCTTGCCTTGCAAGCACAAGGCCCTGGGTTCAATCCCCAGCACTGCAAAAAAATTTGAATAATTGAAGTTAAAAATCCAGTAGGAAGGAAAAAATATTTCTTTTAAATTCAATCCAGATTCAGATACTTCATAACAACTCATTTATAAGTTCACCTTGGCAACTAAACTCAGTATTTCTGAGAACATCAGCCTTTGTTTTCATTCCTATTCACCATAAGTGTGTGTATGTGTGTGTGTACACAAAATTTGGAGTTCATAATAAGGGAGTGCACTACTTTTATAGCTCCTAGCTCACGCCTGTTAATTCTAGGAAGAATTAAATAATAAGTATAACAGATGGAATGGGATTCTGAAATGTTAACTTACCCAAGGGAAAACCTATTTTGGGTTTGCAAATACACAGAGAAAATTGAGGAAATTTTCTATGCATTAATGAAAAACCTAAGCAATAATTGAGATAAAAGTTGATACTTGTACTTGTTCAATAGTCACCATTACGTTTCCATTTTTATGTCCAAATATGCAAATAAAAAGATAATGATATGCTGATAATTTGGACAGGAAATGAAAGCAGTTATTCTGGGAATCACCAAGTTTAGGATCAAAAAGTATTGTGATGATGATCTAAGTATGCAAAAAAGATTTCCTTAACATAAACTCTTCTTAATACCATTAAAGAGATTCTAAATCCATTTTTTTCTCCTTCAATGTAGACATTACCAAAAAAAATTCATAATAACATTTCAAGACATTGTGCTTGACATTACTTGAAATTAACCTGGACAAGGGAAGGACAAAGAGTGCATTTTTACTTTACTGGTTAGTATAGAGGAGTTTGCAGCATAACTCCTATGAATATTAACAATGCTGATTACTGATCCAGTAGACAATGACGGCTCATTCTTAGCAGTCACGGTCCATCAGGTAGAGTCATATTTAGGGACTGTACCATTGCAAGTTATGGTTCTTGGACACCCTTTAGCTTGCAGATTCTTGACACAAAAGACAGTTACAGTGTATTTATAGTCTTTAAGGTCACTGATCATTGATATGATGGACCATTATGTTTCCGGAACTTGTCGGCTGTTGGAACTATTGCTCTATTAAAAGAATCTTTCCTACACCACCACACATACACTATGAGTCCATCTGCCCAATATCCTTATGAAAGAATTGCTAGATTCTGTTCTGCATACTCATGATAAAGTAATTTCAGTTGACACAACGATGCTTCTGGAATCTATCATACTTAAACCTGAAAGTCCTTGGATCTCATTGCCAATGAGATCTAATTAATGATCTAAAATATTCCAGTTACTTATATTGTAACAAATTATCACAGCAGTCAATAACAATGTTTATAAACAATGTTTATAAATCTGTTCATTTTAGTCATTATTTCTTTTTAAAAAAGTTTTACTTTTTGTAAAACAAAAAGCTTTGCAAAATAAAGGAAAAATTGGAAGAACATTTTATTATTAAGGTTTCAGAGAAATTGTCATTGATGTCCTTTTGGTCAAAATCATTAATTTCTCTATTTCTGTATTTTAACTATTTCTTTTTATATTTGAGATAGTTTGGTTCTTGCAGAAAAGGTACAAAATTAATGCAGAGAATTTCTATATGCCTTCCTTCCAGCTTCTATATAGACTAATGTTCTATATAAAATAAAATATTTAAAAATTTTTAAAAGTTAATATTGGATCATCACAAAGAAACTCAGATTTTCTGTTCTCTCATCTAGGATCCTACATGCTCTTAGTCGCCCTGGGTCCTTAGTTTCCTTTCACGAGCACACTTCTTCAGTCTTGTCCTTCTTTTTGGACCTCGGCATTTTCCTACAGGTTACTTATATTTTTATAATTCTCTTTGAGTTTGTATTATTGAATGTGATTTTTTTTTTCAAAATTACATTGAGGTGGTTCATTTCTGGGAAAAAATTCTAAAGGGGGTGATAAACCCTTCTCAGTACATGATTTCATGGGTTGCCTGGTATCTCTTTCTATTACTAATTATATTAACTTCATGATAGGGTTTCTGATGGTGCCTGTCATATTTTTCTAATTGAGCTTATCATTTTCTTTTCTTTTTTAGGTTCTGGGTATTGAACCCAGCAATGTTTTACCACTGAGTTACATCCCCAGTCATTGTTATTTTTATTTTATTTTAATTTTATTTTTGGTTTTGAGATAGGGTCTCTCTAAGTTGTTCAGTGCCTCCCTAAATTGCTGAGGCTGGCCTCAAACTTGTGATACTCCTGCTCCAGCCTCCAATCTCCTTGGGATTAGAGGCATGATCCACCATGCTACACTGATCTTACTATTTTACCATGTAATGAGTACATATTTTGAGGTGGTTGCTTCTGGAAAGGAGGTCTCATAAGATTTCAATCAAGGTTCTCTGAAACAGAATCCACTAAATTACTGAACTCTGATGGCTAGGCCTCAAAAATCCACTTCCAAGAATCCTTACATAACTGTTGATAGGCTTCAAGACCAGCTAGTTGTTGGAAAGGTCCAGATCCTCCCTGAGTGTTGGCTAGAGCTATTTACAGAAAGATATCTTCTATTTCCCTACCAGCAGAGCAGAGAGAGAGGGGAAAGAGGGAGAGGGAGAGGGAGAGAGGAAGAGAAAGAGAGGGAGAGAGATTGATTGATCACAGTTTTGTATTGACCAGAAATGATGTAACATTACACATTTTTCACATTCTGTGTAGCACAAATGAGCCACTAAGTTAAGCCTGCAGTCCAAGGAAGGGCATGAACTTTAGAAAGTAAGCAAGTTTGGGGCTGTCTCAAAGACTTTTTACCACAATTTATTTTCTGAACCTCAGTGATTCGTGTTTATTCTAGATGTATACTTCCTTCCTCCCCTGATTCTTAGCAGTCTCACCCAGTTAAAGCATCAACACAAATTCTATAGATATTATCACTTCTATCTAATCCAGTCTCTCTCTCTCTCTCTCTCTCTCTCTCTCTCTCTCTCTCTCTCTCTCTCTTTCTCTCTTTCTCTCTCTTTCTCTCTCTGGATGTGTGTATATATATTTATATATATAAATGATAAAGAAATAATGATAAAATTCTTTTGCCCTTATTTTATTTATTAATGAGAAAAATGTATCAAAAGGAAATTTGGACTGACCAAAAAGATGATGAGCACCAAAAATATTATCTTGGATGAAAAATGTGAAATGTAGGTTTAGTTTTTGTAATCTCTTTAAAAGAAAACTGCTTAAAAATAATGACTAAGTAACATAGGGTTTCGACATGTTATAAATAAAATGTATAGCAAAATAGCACAAAGTAAACAAAAGTACGGTTTTGTTCTGTTGTATATTTTATGTGATCTCAAATGATTCTTGGCTCAGCTCTTTTGGCTCTTGGTTCCACTCATTAAATTCTCCTGGCTTTGTGATAACAGATAACCTGTCATTGCAACTGAGTATCTTCTAAGTCTGCTCCCCCTCCAAAGTGCAGCTAGCTAGCAAGCTAGCAATCTATCTATCTATAATAAACCCTGGAGCAACCACTAAAAATTAAAAAAAAAAAAATCAGGCAGTTTAGCTAATCAGCCAAGAAAAGAAATAAAAACCAAAATTAAGGGGTAAAGAAGACAGACTCTTGTTTTTTTCTTCCTTTTAATACAAGTTTTGCTAAAACTTTGTAAAAGATACTTGAAAATAGCTACTTTTTCAAATTCTTTATAAAATTTTAACTTTATGGCATAGGATTTTTGTTTGACCAAGACTATTCAAACACATATCCTTGGTAACAATATTCAAAACATTAAATAATGTTGTTAAATCCAATTATCTAATTATTAAGAACAAATAGCTACTTCTGTATTTTTGAACAATTCATTGTATCTCTTTTTCCTTTATTTCTGAAAATTTCATTTTAATGGTTCTTTTTAGCTATACATGACAGTAGAATTAATTTTGATATATTTATGCAAGTCTGGAATTTATCTTATTCTAATTAGGATCCCATTCTTATAAATGTACAAGGTGGTGAGATTCACTATGGTGTATTCATATATGTACATAGGAAAATTATTTCTGATCCATTTCACTGTCTTTTGTTTTCCTATTCCTGTCCCTTCCTTTCATTCTCCTTTGTCTAATCTACGTAATCTACTGAATACCTATTTCCCCCTCCCCCGCTTATTGTGAATTAGCTTCCACATATCATAGAAAACATTCAACTTTGATTTTTTGGGGATTGGCTTATTTCACTTAGTATGATAGTCTCCAGTTCCATCCATTTACTGGCAAAAGTCACAAAGTCATTCTTCTTTATGGGTGAGTCATACTCTGTTGTGCTTATGTAACACAGTTTCTTTATCCATTCATCTGTTGAAGGGCACCTAGGTTGATTCCATAGCTTAGCCATTGTGAATTGAGGGACTCTAAATATTGATGTGACTGTATCACTGTAATATGCCAATTTAAAATCCTTTGGATATATACAGAGAAGTGGGATAGCTGGAGCAAATGGTGATTTGATTCCTAGTTTTTTGAGGAATCTCCATACTGCTTTCCAGAGTGGTTGCACCCATTTGCAGTCCCACCAGCAATGTATGAGCGTACCCTTTTCCTCACATTCTCACTAACATTTATTATTACTTGTATTCTTGATAATGCCATTCTGATTGGAGTGAAAGTTTCAGTGTATTTTTAATTTGCATTTCTCTAATAGCTAGAGATATTGAAAAATTTTTCATGTATTTGTTGACCATTTGTATTTCTTCAGAGAACTGAAGACAAGACTCTTGTAAAAGTACTAAGAATAGATAGAACAAAAAAAAATCAAAAGCTCCTCACAAGAATATAATTTTAAACATAGCCCTATCAGTAGGTATTATAAATGTATATTTTCAAATCACCAATTAAAGGCACACAAACAATCAGAATAAAGAGAAAACTGTGTATAAGAAACCAACGTAAACACAATTTATCATTTTGTGATAAAAGCAAAGGGAGACAAACAAATAGAGAGTAAACATTATGCAAGAAGTGCAGTGGCTATATTATCCCACTGTCATGCCACTGCCCATGTCAACCACAGCACTTCTGATAATGAAAAAGGGTGAATTGATCAAGAGACCAAATAAATCTAATTGTGAATGAACCGAAACTGACCTTCAGATTATCTTTAAAAAATGAGGAAATTAAAATTTAAAAAATCACAATTACAAGTGTAGATTTCAAAACTTATTTCACAATAATTATTTAAAATTTCTTACTGAGAAATTTAGTAAGCATATAAAACTTGAACAAGACTATTGAAAAAAATATCCAAATCATGTTTTTTTCATAACCCTACCCCTAAAACTGAAAAAGCACATTAGTTTTAAATGTACAAGGAATAGTCAACAAAATAGAATATCTTCTGAACCCCCAAATAATTCTCAATAAATGTAAAGTAATTAAAGTCATACACAAAACATTTTGTAGCAAAATAACATTAAACTAGGAATTTTCAAGGTATCTATCAAGACCCTCAAATATTTGTAATTTGAATATACGTTAAATTATAACTCATAGGTCAAAAAATCACCAGGGAATATCAAAAATATTTTGAATTTATGAAATAAGTAAATCAAAATTTGTTAAATCTGCTTTAGAATGACAATCATTAAGCACATTAAAGTACTTATATTAGAAAGAAGAATTGTTTTCAAATTAGTAACATAAACTTCAGCTTAAGGAACTAGAAAAAGAAAAGAAATCTCAACACAAAACAACAAGAAAACAATGACATAGAGCAGCCTAACTGTATTTTCTATTTTCTGAATTAATTATGGATGCAGGAAAAAACACCTGGTAAAATTAAATACCCAGTCATATTATAATAAGGAATAAAATAAAATTTCCTAAACCTGATGAGGAGCATACACCTTGTCTCCACAACTAATATCATATTAAATATTGAAATTGAATTCTTTCCTCATATGAAGGAATATGAGGAGGATTACGACTCCCAGCTATTCAGCATTGAGATGTAGGCCCTGGAGGTGCCACATCTTGTCAGATACAGTTGCTCTTCTACTATGATCTGTGAACTGAAGATTAAAATTATCTGCTGCACATTCACAATGTACGGTGGAGGGGCAGACGTAGGATAACTGCAGTGGACACTCTTGTTTAAAACAGAAAGAATTGCTATCATGGTTTCATAGGACATCTGAAATACTAGCAGTGCATGTACTATTAGAGCTGATGACTGCTCTCTGGGAATAACTTCAGTGATTCTTGGCTCGGCCCTCTTGGCTCTTGTTTCCACTCATTAAATTCCCCTTGCTTTTCAATAACAAATAACCTGTCTTTGTAATTGAGTGTTTTCTAAGCCCACTTCCTTCCCCCACCATCCAAAAATTGAGTGATCTAAAGGTCTGTATTAATTATCTACTGTCTCTGTCCTTTACAATCTAGGATTCTACAATTCCTTCCAAAGTTTTGCATGATTTTCATAAATCAATTTACAATCCTCTCAATTAGACAGGAGGCACACACATGCACCTTATTATTATTTTTTTATTGGAAGTCATTTTCTACCTTATGCTCCTCTTGAGGCTACTATGGGACAAAACACTAGAGAATCAGAAACTCTCTGAATTTTCACCCCAAAGATTTTCAAAGTCAACCCTCAAAAGGCCTTCTGTCTGATGGGTATGATCTACTAGTTAGCATTTTTAATTTTTCTAAAGGTCACATGCGCTTCATTTATCTTTAATAAAATATGCTATTGAGAACAATTGTGATTTCCTTTTTAGCATAAAACCTTTTCTATGTTAGAAGAACTTCTGCTGGAAGAGAGTTAGGATACTATATATATAGTTTTCTTTGTTTTCTGTTTTTCTAACCCAGCTAACCTTGTTCCCTTGTATCATTCTGCTAAATAACTGAATAATTTTTCCTTTAGCACATGTCTATCTGTATATCTCATGAAACTCAATGAGAAGAAACCAATTGATGCTTTCAACCTCCTGGAAATATCTTTAGTCACACCCATCTATTCATCAGGTGCAATGATTTCTTTTACATTGTCAAATATGAAAACTTCTGTAAACTTGGTTCCACTATATAACACTGTATTTGTTTGTTGGCTTCAGCTTCCATTTCTTTTCTTTTTTTTACTTTCTTCTAAGTTTTCACCAACACACACACATTAAATTTATATTTCTTCCAAAGTCCTATCCAGGTCCTCCTAGCTTCTCAGTTATTCATTCCCAAAGCTAATATCACATATTTTAAGTTTCTGTTATTTAGATATCTTATACTCAGTACCAAATTATGTTCAGTATATTTATTGCTGCATGACCAAATATCCCAGAACTTAGTGGTTTAAAACAAAACCATTTCATTTTAATTCATGGATTCTATGACTCAGGGATGTGGGCATGACTCAGCTGAGGACTTATGCTACCCTTCATTGAGTTATCAGCTACAGATGGACTGTAAGTTCAAGACAGCATCACCCAGAAGTCTCAGTCTGAGGAGATGGTAGAAGACTGACCAGCTGGAAATGTCAATTGACCCTGTAGAATGTGGTCTTTGAAGTTTAATGGTCTTAGAGTACTTAAAACTTTGATATGATTTGATATCAATAATTTTTTAATAAAATCTGCTAATATGGTAGAAATAAGGCATAAGGCCTTCTCTCCCAAGTGAGAGGTTTGCTATATGATCTGTGCCCCAGGAAAAAAGTCTGCACTAAGACAAATACTTCACTCCACAGCTTAGAAAATGGGAAGGGATTTTAATTAAAAAGCCAAGGAACAATCAAAATCTTCCCATAAATCAATAAATTGTCAAATGCACAAATGTTGTGGGGATGAAATGGTAATCGTTGTGCAAATAAAAAGTTTTTGATGACTAAAGAAATTAGAAAGAGATTTGAAAACAAAATTTAGAAGAATGAAGGAAAAACAAGGAAAGATGCTGCATTTGAATAGTAATTATATTTTTGTATAAGACTACATCAATAAATTGAAAAATCTAGATAAAAACATACATCAGTGGAAAAGCATTAACTGTCAAAATACTATAAGAAATAAAAATGCAATTAACAAAAATAGTGAATTTACAAAAGTTTAATTTCATAAAAATCCTCAAACCATTCAAATTTATAAATCATACAAATTTTCAAGAAATGCAAAATCACTATTACATGTTTTTTAAAAATTTATTCTACTTAATTGCTCATGGCAAAAGAATACATTTTGGCACATCATACATATATGGACTATAATTCCTCTTTCTTCTGGTTCTACATGATGTAGAAACACACAGGTCATGTAATCATATATAGGGTAATATTGTCCAATTCATTCTACTATCCTTCCTATCTCTGCACCCCTTCCCCTCCATTCACTCCCCTCTGCTAAATCCAAAATACCTCTAGTCTTCCCTAGCATCTCCCCTTATTGTGAATTAATATCTGCATATCAGAGAGAATATTCAGGCTTTGGGTTTTTGGGACTGGCTTATTTTGCTTAGCATGATATTCCCAGCTCCATCCATTTTCCTGCAAATGCCATAATTGTATTCTTCTTTAAGGTTGAGTAATATTCCATTGTGTATATATACCACAGTTTCTTTATTCATCTGTTGAAGGGCATCTAGGCTGGTTCCATAGTTTGACTATTGTGAATTGAGCTGCTATAAACATTGATGTGACTGTGTCAATGCAGTATGCTGATTTTAAGCTCTTTGGTATGAACCAAGGAGTGGGATAGCTGGGTAAAATGGTGGTTCCATTCCAAGTTTTCTCTGGGATCTCCATAATGTTTTATGTAATGGTTGCACCAATGTGCAGTCCTACCAGCAATGTATCAGTGTACCTTTTCCCCACATCCTTGCCAACACATATCATTGCTTGTATTTGTGATGATTGCCATTCTGACTGGAGTGAGATGAAATCTTAGAGTAGTTTTGATTTTCACTTCTGTACTTGCTGGAGAGGTTGAACATTTTTTCATATATTTGTTGATCAATTTTATTTTCTTTCTGTGAAGTGTCTGTGTAGTTCCTTAGCCCATTTATTAGTTGAGTTACTTGTTTGTTTGCTTTGTTTTGTTTTGTTTTTTGGTGTTAAGTTTTTCAGTTCTTTATATATCCTGGAGATTAGTGCTCTATCTGAGGTATGTGGGGTAAAGATTTTCTCCCATTCTCTAGGCTCTCTCTTCATATTGTTGATTGTTTTCTTTGCTGAGAAGCTTTTAGTTTGATTCCATTTCATTTATTGATTTTACTTCTTGCACTTTAGGAATCTTGTTAAGGAAGCCAGGTCCTAAGCTGACATGGTGAAGATTTGGGCTTACTTTTTCTTCTGTTAAGCACAGGGTCTCTGTTCTAGTACCTGAGTCTTTGATCCACTTTGAGTTGATTTTTGTGCAGGGTGAGAGATAGGGGTTTCATTTCATTTTGCTACAAGTGGATTTCCAATTTTCCCAGCACCATTTGTTGAACAGGCTATCTTGTCTCCAATGAATATTTTTGGTGTTTTTGTTTAGTCTGACATATCTACACTTATGTGGATTGGTCACCACTGGGTCTGTTTTGGTGCCAATACCATGCCATTTTTGTTACTGTAGCTCTGTGGCATAATTGAAGGTCTGATATTGTGATGCCTCCTGCTTTACTCTTCTTGCTAAGGATTGCTTCAGCTCTTCTGGGTCTGTTATTTTTTCAAATGAATTTCATATCATATATTTTATCATAGAAATAGGGAGAAAAACTTCCTATTTCATTTTAGCATCAATTAAGGCCTTGACTTCAAAAGTACACATTAAGAACATAAGAAAAAATAAAAGTTCAATTCATGCATGAAATAAAGTAACAGTTTGCACATTTACCTAAATTATATGTCAAAAATAAAAATCAATCTGTTTTATAATCCATTTATATAATTATGAATAAGAGAAACATCAAGAAAATTTACTTCAGAAATGCAGGAATAGAAGTAATATGGAAACTGTAATATATTTTATATTCATATAGACTAAAAATATGGCATGTCATCTCAGTAGGGTCAAAACAAATATTTGACAATACATAATTCCTTTTATGGCAAAAATAATTCAAACTTAGAATTTTTTATTTAATAAAATCAGAAAATGAAGAAAAGAGAGGGAAAAACAAAGAGAAGAGGGAACCTATGGGAGGCATTATATTTAATAGTAGATATATTCCTTTAAAAACTAATAGAAAATAAAATGAATTCAGCAATTATAAAGAGTATTAAAATCTCTATGTAAGGAAAAGAAATAAGAATGAAGACTTGAAGGAAATCGTCAAAAAAAAAAAATAGCTAACCCTCAGAATCAATAAAATCTTAGACTAAATAAGAGAATCAACCCGGCTGTCAAATGCAAGATCCACCAATAAATAGCAGGACTGTTTCTGTCTACCTCAAGGGTACAGTAGAAAATATGTTTGAAAATAAAACCATGAAACATATTTGCAACAAAATCTGTAAATTTTCTTTGATTTAACTCTCTAAGACCATTCTGTAAAAATATTAAATTTATTAACAGAAGTAAATGTCCTAGTAAATGCAGAAGAAAGATAAAGAATAAACATAAAAAATAAATCAAACTCTACTTAGTGCCCACCAAATGCCACATACTCCCTTGTATGTGGGGCAAATTCATTACATTAAATAGACTGATGAGCTGTGTCCATGAATGTGATTAAGTAACATTACCAAAACTCAATTCCCTGCAGATTAACTTATTTATGAAAGACAGTCCAAATCAAAATGTTCTAGAATTTTTTAAGAAGATATGAAAGCGTATCCCGTGATGTATATCAAATAATACATCTTATTTAATAGCTAAATTGGTTTTGAAATCAAAGAGCAAAGTCATTGTTCAGTCAGGCTTGCTTTAACAGTCATCTTAGCAAGAATTATGTAAATAAATTCTGAGTAGTCCTTCATAGGTCATATAGGAAGCATGCTAGCATTCTTGGTCATAACTGAAGTTTTGCAGAGTCCCTGGAACTCATATACAAATTCTTTCTGTTAACAGGAAGCACATAAGAAAGAATTGTCCTAGTCAGCTCAGGCTGCTATAACAAAATGCCTTAGACTTGGTCATTTAATCAATAGAAATTTATTTCTTGGAAATCTATGATCAGGCTGTCAGCATTGTCAGGTTCTAGTGAGAACTCTCTTCCTGGCTTGTGTGTGACCTCATTCTGTCCCCATGTGGCAGAGAGAAAGAGAAAAAAAGTTTCTCTCTCACCACTCTTTCTCTTTTCTTCTTCTTTGAAAGTTAGGAATGCCATCAGAAAAGTCCCACCCCCATTACCTTGCCTAACTTCAGTTATCTCCTAAAAACCCCATCTCCAAATGTCCTTAGGCTGGGAATTAGAGCTCGCCATGCAATTCTGGGAGAAGCATAGTTCACCTCTTACATATTTAATTAATTTCACTTATACTATGTTGCCAAGAAATGCAACAAAAAAATTTCCTATCCAGGTTTCTAGAACAAAACTTTAAATAACACTCCTTTTCTCATATTAATTTCTCTTTCCTCAATTTGCATAGCCCATTAATACCCATATGCTTTCAATGCCTTAAGCCAACCCACGGTAGCAAGCCAGTTTTTTTAATCATATCATTAGTCCACTTTTTACTCTGCTTCTACATTATTTTTGCTGTTTATTGACTACTTTGTTTACATTTGCATTATTTTGCAGTAATTGCCTTACATGTTTGATTGCTGGAAGGACTCACAAGATTCAGAGAGCTTTTACTTCCAAAAGAGACTTATTACAGGTATAAGAAACCAATCAGCCTCAGCAAGAAAAGGACATGAATTGAAAGCACTCTGCTGATAGCAAATGTAGACTTCTTTCTCCTCAGACAACTGGGTCCCAAAGGCCATATTTGGTCTCTAGGTCTTGCAACACCTTGTGGTCAGCAAACTCAAAGTCATCTTATGGTCAGCAAACTTAAAGTTTTATAGTGAGCTGCCCCAATGTTACCTTTCTCACCAGTTACAACAGTGCAAACATTCCCAGTTTTATCAAAAATCAAGTAAAGTCAAGCATCATGACCCACACCTGTAATCCCAGGGACTCAGGAGCCCGAGGCAGGAGGATCACAAGTTTGAGGCCAGCCTCAGCAACTCAGTGAGGCCCTAAGCAAAGTAGTGAGATCCTGGTTTTTAAATAAATAAATAAATAAATAAATAAATAAAAAGGAATGGACATGGGATGTGGCTCTGTGGTAAAGTGTCCCTGGGTTCAAGCCCTGGTACCAAAAATAAAACATATATATTTTTTAAAAATCCAGTTATTATTCAACAACGCCGACATGCTAATGCACATAGCCTGCCTCCAATGCATTTCACAAGTTCCTGATTACAGAACACCATTTTGTAGTCTTGGCCATGACCTGCCATCATACTTAAGGCAGACCTGAAGATAAGCTTGTGGTCAATCCAGACAAGCTGAAATAAACCAGGCTAGTCAACATTTTAATAACTGATGTGTCCCAGGTAAAATTCAATATGTATTGAACTGCATGTACACAGCAAAATTTGATCAAGGAAATCCATGAAGTTTTACACATTTTTAATAGAATAGGCATCAGTTAAAAGAAGTCAAATAATTATCTCTTCAGTTTCTCAATGAGAGCTTAGAAAATCAAACTACTTTAGGAAGACCCTTGTATTTACATTATTTAACCAAAATATATTACAAATGTCTTGCAATATTTATCTTTAAAAATATTTATTCAATAAATGTTGAATATTTGACAAGTTTGGGCTGTTCATACCTACAGGTTCCTTAATTTTTTTCTAGACTTTAATAATAAGAAAAACAATTAAAGGAACCTGCAGATAAGAATAGCCAAACTTGCCAAACAAAGGGCAACAAGGAATTTTCTGAGGAGGTTCCAAAGCAGACTGTTTAATTTAGTATGATTTACTTTTACTATTTATAATTTCTAACCCTAACACATTAAAATAATGTATCACAATTAAACTGTCAATACTATGGATTTAAGCCTAAGGCAGAAGGTAATTTCCAGTTTGCAAGACAGTGTTGAACTTAATTTTACCCAGTTTTATGGATAGTTACAAGAAATTTCTAATTCTATTTATGCCCTGTTATTATCTGAATATTTTTGCACCCCTTCAAAAAAAAGCCACATACAAAGCCTAGTTATTAATGATGGTGTTAAGGGGTAAGAACTTGGAGAGTTATTAGTCTGAGAGTGAATCACTCATGAATGGGATTAGTGATGCAATACACCTCCCTTGCCCCTTTCACAAGTGAGGACCTAGATAAAAGGCATCAGCAGTGAAGTAGAATGTGAATCTGCTAGCCATCACATTGATCTCAGATTATTAAGATTCAAGAGTTTTGAGAAATACATTTTTGATATTTATTAGATAACCAGTTTATGATGTTTAGTAATAGCAATCCAAATGGACATGTCACCAGTTGGGGAAAAACAAACCAACGAACTCATTCATGATATAACATGTAGCACATCACATCCCAGGAGTTATTCCACCTTGATAGCCCATGTTTCATTTTCATTTAACTTGCTGTCTATAAAACTATAATTGTGTTGCTGACAATATTCCTCTTATTTCTATTTTCGTATACTTTTTCCTTTGTAATACAAGACAGATATATGTGTACTACTGGAAAAAAATTGTGTGTTCTCTATTGAAAAAGCCAAACATACAGAAATGATATTTAATTCTCTTTAAAGCACCAAAACATTCTTTTCTTCCTCCTGGTATTGAGGTTTTTCCTTTTCTATTTTTTCTTGATGGAAAATGAAGTCTTCTCAGCAGTTGTTCCCAGTATGAGATTTTTGTGCTTTAAACAAAATGTAATATTAAAAATCTTTCCAAAAACATATTGGTAGCATGGCATTTAAGATGGTCTAGTTTGCAGACAATAGGGGAAGATGGGGAAAACCTTTAAATTAGAAGGAAGTGCAAGAATAATTGTCCATCACTTTTTAGAATAAGAGCTCTTCACCTTCTGATTATCCTTACGTAAGATGGAATGTAAGTGCAGTGGTCAATATCCACCTTCAAAACTTCAAGAAATACAGATGAGAATGGTAGCTCCAAAGGTCACTAGCCCCTTCTACCAGACAAGATAAATCTCTAGGGGTTCACAATTCACTTTAATTCTTTTCCACCTCCTGATTTAAGAATCCAATCAATGACTTGATCAACAATATTAAAGATCTACTATGCGTGTAGCATTATTTTCAGCAATTATAGGCACATCCATCTTCAAGCATGTCTACAACAGCAGCCAAAGCATTTTCAGTGGCACGGCAATAAAATATTTGTCAATAATAACTAAATAAATAGCAGTATTGAGTGAAATTCAAATGAAGCCTTTCTAGGCAAAACAGAGTGTCAGATTGCAGTAAATAGAGAGTTAGCTGAAGGGCAAAAACACTGTGTCTGAATGACATCTCACGGGAACTTTCATTTTTCCTCAAATTATCAAAAGATGCAATTATTCTCCTATCATGTACATGGAAAAATTTTCAAGTATTTTATGAGACTGTGATATGTAAGACCTTATTACATGAGCATGCACAACTAGATGTTATTTACATATGGAAGCACACACTCTTCAAATAGTGTAAATTCTATTGGTGCTTTAACCAACATTAAACACAGCACTTACTTATTCATGCACCAAAACTACTTTCCCCCAACCATAAATTAATTCTTCACAATATATTAAACAAAATAAAAAACATTTTAAAAGGAATTTCCAACTAGTCATATATATCCTTTCTCCAACATTTTGTGCCCCCTTTGAATTTTAAAAACAGTGTCATTAGGTATTTAACCAAGTTGGAAAATACTACTTAGTTAAACCATATTCATGTGAGGCTCTGCACCCTGTAGTATTGGGATTTTTCTCTCGCTACAGTTCTGTGGTTTCTCTATTGGGCATTGAGTTAGCAATTTTTGGTGCACAGTGCAATCTATCAGCTGCTTTACTATATCACATTACGGTTTAGGTTCTATTTTGTCAGTTTTGCAACAGTTTTGTGAATTCTGCTTGGGGATGTGATATCTCAAGACAATTCTATACTTTTCCAAGCTATCTTGCCACTTTGAAAATGTTGTCAGAGTAAGTATTATTTGGAGAAGTCAGTCTGAATTATGCTGCTGCAAATCTATGCTGCACAGCTAACTCAAATTGATTTACCAGGAAGCTCACTGCATTCCTAAGACATACAGCCACTAGAGCAGCTTAGAGAAATCACTGTTCAAAAATGATGTATTCAGATAAAGCATAGAAACTCACAAAATAAAGCCCTAATGACACGTTAATACTTCTAAGATGTATTTTTATTACTAATTTGGAGGGAAAGAAAATGTTCTCTAAATTTTGTGCTGTTATTAAAACTCATAAATTATTTACAACAATCGCTATGGCAGTGAGAGAGTACAAGTGTTCTAGCAGATGGATAGCTCTTTGGAAAATGTAAGGATTGGACCAATGGCATTTTCAGTCAAGAAGTAATGTAGGCCTGACAAGTAAAACAATATGTATATATACATTGTAATGTCATTTTTATTCTATGATTCACCTATGCATTCTTTTTTTTTATTTACTTATTGATTCATTGAACACAAATGGAGTACAGCTATTGTTTCACTGGTTGTACACAAAGTAGAGTCACACCATCTGTGCGTTCATGCATGTACACAGGGCAATGGTATCTGTCACACATTCTGTTATTATTCTTACCTCCCACCCCGCCCCCACCCCACCCTTCCCTCTATGCTATCTATCCTTCCTCCATTCTTGCCACCCTTCCCCCCCGCATTATACATCATCATTCATTTATCCGAGAGATCATTCGGCCCCTGGATTTTTGGGATTGGCTGATCTCAGCATAACAGTCTCCAACATCATCCATTTACTTACAAATGCCATAATTTTATTCTTCTTTATGGCTGAGTAATATTCCATTGTGTATATATACCACAGTTTCTTTATCCATTCATCTACTGAAGGGCATCTAGGTTGATTCCATAATCTAGCTATTGTGAATTGAGCAGCTATGAACATTGATGTGGCTGCATCACTGTAGCAATCTGATTTTAAGTCATTTGGGTATAGGCCAAGGAGTGGGATAGCTGGGTCAAATGGTGGATCCATTCCAAATTTTCCAAGGAAACTCCACACTGCTTTCCAGAGTGGCTGCACCAACCTGCACTCCCACCAGCAATGTATGAGTGCCTTTTCCCCACATCCTCACCAACACCTGTTGTTGCCTGTATTCTTAATAAAAGACATTCTAATTGGGGTAAGATGAAATCTTAAGGTGGTTTTGATTTGCATTTCTCTTATAATGAGTGATGTTGAACATTTTTCCATAAATCTGTTGATTGCTTGTAGATCTTCCTCTGAAAAGTGTCTGTTCATTTCCTTGGCCCATTTATTGACTGGGTTATTAGTGTTCATGGTGTAAAGATTTTTGAGTACTTGGTAGATTCTGGAGATTAGTGCTCTATCTGAAGTGTGTGTGGCAAAGATTTTCTCCCACTCTGAAGGCTCTCTCTTCACATTGCTGATTGTTTCCTTTGCTGAGAAAAAGCTTTTTAGTTTGACTCTATCCCAATCATTGATTCCAGCTGCATTCTTAACTCTAGGGATATCTGCATAAATGCAGATGAAATCTCACTGAAAGCACATAACATTATGTTGTTTAGTCATTGGTCGATCACTTCAAGTATCAAACACAGGCAGATTTGCTTCCAGCTAGAGCTCAGGATTCATGTTTGCCTGCTCATTTCACCCACTGAAAGGAGGACGTAGGTGCTCCTAGAGAGATGATCTTTTTTAAAGGACTATGCCCCTTTTATGTTTACTTCTTTTCCTTGCTAAGAACTTGCAATATTTAAAGGAATTAGGAAAAATTTCTAAAGTTGTCTGGTGGATTTTAGTGTGACCCTAATCACTGATCATTCTAGTAGATGCTTAAAAATTGGCTCTCCAACATAAATAAACAATTAATAATTTCAGTGTTCTAATTTGTGATAGTTGGCAATTTCCATGTGGTAAATGGCCCACCATGACAGTTTGAAGCTATAAACTCAATACTGTTGGCCATGTTTCTAATGGAATACAGCACAAAGTGGGTCTTAAGTCTGTCGTTAGCTGAGGGAAAGTGGACTTTTGTCATAATGATCTGAGTGGCTCAGTAACAGTTTGTTTTATGTGGAGGACAAAAAACTTCCCCATTGGTTAAATGCTAAAGTGAAATTAAGGTGGATGATGGAGTAGATTCTTGTGTGAGTAGAATTATAAAAAGTATTTTTCAATTACTTTAATACCCAAGACAACATCCATAGTGGGGTGTGATGAAAGATAATTCTTCATTGTAGGGAAGTATCTCACTCTTCAATGCCCACTGAATTTTGAAAAAAAAAAATTCAAGGAAAGATTCTATATGATATTGCTCAGAATTTTTAAAATATTATTTTAATGCTTAAGAAAATAACATCACCAAAGACATACATAATATTTTACTTTTCAATAGCACAACCTCTTTCATACAGGCATCCCTTCTATAAATCTGTTTCCCCCATACACTATACTAAACCTCATTTTGTTCCCAGTGCTACCAAGAATGTGCTCTCTTACTTATTTGAGGTATGACTTTCCATGTTCCATGATAAAGCAAAGGGAAATTATCACCGTTTCAATTATTCCTTTCCTGTTTTATGTCTACTCATTTTTTAAAAATAAGCTTCATTTGTTTATACAAACTTTAAATGAACACAAAAATTAACCAGAGAGTACACAGATTTCCCAAATAGCTCAGGGCCCTCTCTCCTCTCTTTTCCCTTTTACTTACATGTCCTTTTTAGTCTGGTACATTTGGTGAACTTGATGAATCAATATTAATACTTTCAATACAGTATACTCCACATATTACATTGGAGTTCACCATTTACATTGTCTGGTTCAATGGGTTTTGAAAAATGCACAACGCCATCTATCCATCATTATAGTATAATATAGAGTAGTTTCGCTGTCCTAAAAATCTTCCAAGATTCACCAACTTTCTGTGCCTTCTCTCCCATTAATCCCCAGAAATCAATGATATTTTTCTGACTTCTATCATTTTATTTTTTCTAGAATTTGAAAAAATTCTAGAAAAAGTATGATTTTTTTGGAATCATACTGTAGTTAGGCTAATAAACTGGCTTATTTCATTTAGCAGTGTGCATTTACAGCTCCTTCATATCTTTCCAACGTTCGTAGATCACTTCTTTTTGTCACTGAATAATATTCCATTGTTTAGATATACTACAGTGGTTGAGTCCACAGTGAACAGTCATTATTAAATATCATAATTCTTAATGTTTCAGTTTCTTACCCATTTTTATTTGATCTAATCGTCCTTGTTTCCTATCCACTTCTGATTCTTCTAAATTCAACTCTTTCACTGACTCACCAATGTAAATCTTCTATTCTGGTTTAGACATCCCTTCTTTGAATCAGTATAGTATGAACAGACATTTTTTAAGCTATTGAAGTATTCCTATCTCTCTGAAGGATTTTGTGTCTTATGACTGCACCCTTGGAATCTACAACAGGGACTAGGGTAGCACACACATTCAATATATCTTTGTAAAATGGATTTAATTGTTAGTGAGAGGTAATGAAATGGAAGCAGTGTATTTGAATTATTCTTTCAGGAAGCTTAGCTGTGCAACACAGAAAGAATGCACTCATAAGAGTTATTCAAAATGGGAACATAATTCAATTTTTGTAGATAGAAATAAATTGAGTATACATAAGGGAAAAGGAATAAGCCAAAGAGAAAAGAGGTAGGGATAATTAAAATATTTTTCAATGTGAATAAAAAAGCAAGGTACCAGCAGAGATAAAGGCAGTGAGACCCTTGAAGCCCAAATGCCAACAGGCTCACTGTTATCACAGGAGCAGCTTAGTGTGCCTGTAGACTTGCTTGCAGGTGGAGGATGACAGACAACCAAAGACGTTTAAAGAAGTAATGTTGCTACAAAAAGAAGACACTATAATACTGTAGAAACAAGATGAGATTTTACTTTTGCTGGTTTAATTTAATACTTCTAAATTATTGAAAGGGAAAGAGCACAGAAAAATGGTGATTATTCACCTTGTCAAACACTCTGATTCTTTCAGGAAATGCAAACCATGTCAGTACCTTGGCTTAGAACTCTTGCTAGAAAAAAAAAATTTGTCTATGTTCACCTGCTTCAACTCAAATTTTCTCCACCCAATCCCACGCACTACTTACACACATGCACATGCACTGCTACTCTCTAAGCTCTCATGTAACATTATGGAAATATTATAACATGTATAATATCGTGCCCCAGATTACATTTAATATATCAAGTTAATCTCAACATTTTCCCCATCTAGAGTTGAACTATATCTTATTTCTATAGGTATTAACAGTGTGAGGATAGTATCCTGATTATAATACATTTAAAAAATAATATGCTGATTACATTAACAGAGCTCATAGACATAAGCTAAAGGGCTTTGATGCATCCCTGTCTCTTAAAACAGTGCATGATGAAAACCAGGGGCTAATCATTCATTTGTTAAATGAATGAGAGTCATTGATCAGAATTTTATATGTCTTGAATTTACAATTCAGAAATATAAATATCTATTATGCCTATGCTTCAACCAACATTTGTACATGAAAATAGCATGTCAGTAATGAAGAGACAACTAATTTTCATTTTAATGAGTGAGATTGAGAGACAAAGTTAATTTCTAAAATATCATTAAATCCATCCCCCAAAATCATATAGGTTATTCTTAATGATTGAGAAAGGATTTATACATGAGGAAAACTAGGTGAATAATTAATCAATTACAAGTACAGGAATAGGAGAATCCACTAAGGAAGTTTAAGTGCCCAGATTTAAAATGATGCTGAAGCCACTTTGTGCAGCATCCCATAAGAAATGACATCAATCCATATTTTAACAGGATATATGATTCAGAGGTAGGCTTTTGATTAAGGAGGAAGAAAGAAACAAAAATATTTTCCTTCATGAATGAAGGTTTGCACGGTTTGATGCAAATCATGGGTAAGAAAAAGAGGCTGAATAAACAATTTAATATCAGGAAAAAATGAGAGGAAGAGGGATTTCTTTGGTATAATTGATTATATCCTTCAGAGGGGAGGGAACCAAAGGATTTGAGAAGATACAGAATGTAGATTTTATGTATTATATGGTAAAATTTCACTATAGCTTAGTAAAGATAACTCGAATGCATAAGAACTTCATGGAGAAACGCTAAGTGCATTAAATTTTCCTTTTTTCCCAAGTATGTTAAAAACTTTAGTAAAATTTACTGTTCTCAACAATAATGTAAAATATAACTCCTACTAATTCAGTGTTTCCACATATATAAAATAATTAAATTATTTTTATCAAGGCTGGAAAAACAAGTTTCACAATGTTTTTATTTCTATTAAAATCACATCTCTGATATTTGTTATTTAGTAAAATTGTTGAAATTCTGTTTTTTAATCTAAAACTTGAGAAGATTTTTAGTAAGAGTCTCTAGAATGATTAAAATAATTATGTAGCAGAGAATTGCACTTGTGCCTTATTTGGCCATCGGTGTGGAGAAGAGGGAAAGAGGCAGGCCTGGGAGATGAAATCGAACAAATTCTTATGTGCATTTATGAAAATATGTAAGAACAAAGCCACTATACTGTACAATTACAATGCATCATGGATATGATCTTAAAGAAATAAGGAAGAAAACAAAAAAGAGAAGCATGCATCTTACCACACCATAAGTGACTATGAGGGCATGTGCATACCGTTGCAATAGAAAGTCAGAACTCAGACAGACTTTGTGCTTCAAGAAACTAGGGGTCCCAAAAGTAGAATTGAAATAATAACACAATTTTATGGTGCCAGATGTAGGATGTGCTCAAAAGGAGTTTTCTTTCCACTTCATTCTTCAAATTTAGTTCACATTTCTTCATGTTACACAAGGTTTACAGTTAATCAGAGATACAGATAACAATCATCTAAACATTAGTGTTAAGCCATCAACAATCTGACCAAAAGGATACCAAGAAGATCTCTATATCCAGTGAAATACATTTGTTTTATAAGAAATAAATTTATTTAGATCCCATTTACATATAATGAAATGCATGGTTTTGAAATACACATTTCAAAGAGATTTCAGACATGCTTATGCTAAAATAATTACCACCTTGATCAAAACATGGAATATTCTCATCTCAAAAATTTTCCTCATATTCATTGTCAGTCAATCTAAACCTGAAGAAGCAAAGAGTACCCATAAAAATCATGACATCTTAGTCTTGCCCAGTCTAAAACTTCAAAAAACAACAAAAAAGAATCATTCATATGTTTGTTTTTGTGTTTGGCTTCTTAGCAAAATAAAATGCTTTATGAGACTGTAATAAATAATTAGAATTAATTTTCTTTATCTAGTTTATCAAAAACAAAGTGTTAAAGTACTAATAAAAATAACCATGATTCAGTTCCTAATCAAACAAGGCAGTATCTTCTTTCTAGATAGCAGTATAAAAATGTCTAGAAGTACCAATGTCACATTATTATGAAATAATTTATACTTAGAAAATTCTTTGCTATGGAAAATTTGAAACATCTAACAGTATATAAAATATATAAAAGCTTTAATTGTGAGTCAAACATTGACAATATGCTTTACATCTGTGTGCCCACCCATTTCCCTCATCTCTAATTTATTTTGAAATAAACTCCAAATATTATGAAACTTTATCCACAAATATGTTACCAGCTTTGTACAAAAAAGAGTCTATATTAAAAACATAAACATGATTTTGTTCTCTTGCCAAAAAATAAAATTCATTTCTTAGTAACATTTTGTTTGAAATTTGTTTAATTAAATCTGTTTTCAGATGTGTTTGTGTGTAATAATTGGTAAATTTCTTAAATTTATTTTTAAGTTTTGGAAACATTATATTGATATATGAATTATATGAAATAAAAAGATTGATTTTACCTAGACATTATGAATTCTGACAATGATCGTCACCCAGGTCATTCCAACCTAATCAATACATACATGCATTTACCCCCAAAAAAGTCCTCCTGATAATTTTCAGTTAGTTCCCTTGTTCTTGGGCCCACATATTTACTAATCATTGTTGATGAATATGTTAGTTTTGAATATTCTGGACTTCATATAAAAAATTGGATACAATTGAATATAGCTTCTTGGTTGAAAATATTTTTGAGATTCCTTTCTCTTGATGCATTTATAAGAAATTAATTTTGTTTCTATTGCTGATTAGTATTTAATTCTATGAACATACCAACTCTGTTCTTCTATTTACCCATTGATGTGCATTTGGATTGTTTCCAATTTGAGATGATTACAAGCAACACTGAAGTACATTTTTATTTCAACTAGTATTGAGTAAGTACTTAATAATCAAGTTGCTTGATCCTTTTTAGAAAATTACCAAGCTGTTTTCTGAACTAATTGTGTCATTTTACATACTGTTTTGGTGTTAGCTTTTATTCTATTCTATTCTACGTTAGTTTTTGTATATGGTATAAATAAATGCTATGTTGATTCACTATTTCATTCTCTAACTCAATTCTTTTCACTTTTGAATGGATGGATTGCAAAAATCCCCGGATTACTTATATTACTAATTTATTCTGATCATCCAAAGTTATCTTTTGTGATCTAGGATCTCTGAAATATTACCCAAATTCTATAATTCACTTAAAGTCTGCTGAAATTTTTTAGAATCATGTTAAATCTATGCATCAATTTGGGGAGAAATGACATCTTTATAATATTGCATAATTGAAATTGAGTCTCCATTTCAAGAAAAAGTATATGCCTCCACTTATTTAAGTATATATACATGTCTCTCAGTAATATTTCAATTCTGGGTGTCCATGTACTGCATATATTTTAATAATGTATCACTATACTAATATTTTAGTGTTATTGTGATAATTATTGTGAGACTGATTCTTTAAACAATATTGTAAATTCCAGTTATTCTGTGCTGAGATAGAAAACAATTTTTGCATTTTGAGTTGGTATATTGCTAGGTTCACTTTTTTGTTATACTATAGTTTTTGTGTTTCATTGATGAGAATTGTGCATATTCATGTATATCTCATCTACTAATAGGCAGGATTCACGTCTTTTTCTGATTTGTATCCCTTTTAAACCTGCTCCTTGACTTGTGTGAGCTCAGATCTCCAATCTCATGCTGCACAGAAGTTATGAAAGCAGACATTTTCAAAAATATTGGAAAATCATTTAATATTTCACAGTGAGGATGTTAGCTGCAAATTTATATTAAAACACCCTTTTTAACATTGAGGGAATTTTCTCCTGTTGTCAGTAGTTTGATAGAATGTGTGTTAAATTTTGTAATGTGTCTTTTATCCTTTTATATGTTGATTAATGTGATCATATGTTTTTACTTTGTGATTCATTTATTTCTGAATGTTGAAAAACCTTCTTGTGTTCCAAGAATAAAAATCACAAGATTATGAAAAATTGTTTTCTACATATTGCTTTAAGATCTGCCAAATATTTTTAAAGATCTCCACTTCTATATTCAGAAGGTAAATTTGTTTGTATTTTTTGTTGACATTTCATGTTTTTGTCAGAATTCAGAATTATGGTAAAGTTGTCATCAATTATTAAATTACATGCTGTTATCGCATTCTCTTTTTCCTGAATAGTTTTATATATGATGGATTCTATTTTTCCATTTAATGTTTAACAGAATTCACCATTGTAGACATTTTGTTGTTTTCTTTGCTGAGGTTTTTTTCTGTTGTCAGTATTGTTAATAGCATTTTTCTTGGAATTTATTCCTTTTGTCCTTACTGGTTTTGTCAGGCAGTATTTTTCACAAATTGTACTTATTATAATTCTTAATTTCTTTCTGATATACACTCAGATCACATTTTTTATTCCCGATTATGTTTTTCTTTGAACAATCTAAAATGTTGTCAATTTTATCAAGCCTCCCACATTAATTGCTATGATTTCATTGATTTCTCTAATGTGCATCTATTTTCTTTATTATGAGCAATAATTGTTATGCAGAATAGTGGGCTTCATTGTGGCGTATCTATATACAAATATAACAATTTGATCAATTGGGTTATCATTTCTTATCTAACTTATTTTTACTATTAATTTTATTACTTCTTCCTAAAATTTAATTTCATTATTTATACCCATCTACTATTAATTTCTCTGTAAACCCTGCTATTACTGTTGTTCAGACATATAGATAGGTTTTATTTTCATTATTATGCTCAGAATATTTTTTAAAAATATTTTTAATTTATTCTTTTTAGTTACACATGACAGTGGAGTGTATTTTGACCTGTTATAAATATTGGCATCAGCTGCCGCCAGTATTCCTCACTCTCCCATCTTATTACCTAGATTGTTAGCCTGGGAACATCCTAGCCAGCCATTGGTTCACTCATCAGTCTGCAAACATCCTAACCAGTCATTGGTCTGCTAGTCAGCCTGTGAACATTATCAGAAGCCATTGGTTCAATCATCATTTAATTCCACTACTCAAGAATAGCTCCCCCGCCATTTTCTCTCTCTCTCTCCCTCTCCCAGCCCTGAGAGTGGACACTCTGGTCATCCACCTCTCTCTCTCTCTGTCACTCTCATTTTCTCTGTCTCACTCTTTCACTTTCTGTCTCTCTCTCTCTATCTCTCTCTCTCATACACACACTTTTTTTCTTTCTCTCTCTTTCTCTCTCTCTCTCTCGCTTTCTTTCTCTCTCTCTTTCTCTCTCTCTCTCATCCTGTGGGCAGACACTCTGCCGCCTATCCAATTAATAAAATCCCTTGCATGAGTTCTGACATCAGGAGTAGTTTTCTGGGTGCTTTCAATGTATGCATGGAGTATAACTTATTCTAATTAGGATCCCATTCTTATGGTTGTATATGATGTGGAGTTTCACTGTTGGTGCATTCACGTATGAACATAGGAAAGTTTTGTCTGATTCATTCTACCATCTTTCCTAATCCCATTCTCCACTCCCTTCCCTTCATTCCCTTTTGTCTAATCCAATGAACTTCTATTTTTTCCTTCCTGGCCCCTTGTTGTATGTTAGCATCCACATATCAAAAGAACACTGGACCTTTGGTTTTTATTTTCTAATTTCTCTTGTGATCTTTTTGACTTGTGTTATTTACAGAGGTGATTTGAAATTCTTCTGATGTGAAAAATAGTCCCCCAGATCTTTCTTTTGTACCAGTGATTGAACCCAGGTGCTTTTTTATATTTTATTTAGAGACAGGGTCTTGCCAAGGTACTTAGGGCCTCACAGAATTCCTGAGGTTGGCTTTGAGTTTGTGATCCACTTGCTCCAGTTTCCTGAGCAGCTGAGATTACAAGAATGTGCCACCGGACCCAGCTTTTCCAGATATTTTTAAAATCAGTTTACTTTTTAGGATTTCAATTCAAAGAACATATTCTATATAATTTCTGTAATTTTAAACTCACTGAATTCTTTAATGGAATTTCATCTTTTTAGCAGCTAATTTCTCCTCAAGGAATTGCAAATTCTAAGCTAAACTGAGGCATTTTCATGAGTGTATTTTTTTAATTCTTACAAACTTCAAACTATGTTCTCTTGAAAACAATACCATTATAACATACAAAGTTTCACTCACTTTCCAAAAACACGTCTTGGCCCCATTTGCAGCCATTCCACTTTACCTTTCCCTGGTGATTGCTTTTGTCACTATGATTTTTCATTTAGTTCTGTGAAGTGTACTTTTTATGGACAAAATAAAATTAATTCAATAAATAAGTATCTGATAGATAAATGGCTTTTTTTCCAATTTTGTACTACTATAAATAAATCTTCTATGAACTTTTGAGAACAAAACTCTTTGTATCATGCTTTCATTTCCTTGGGGTAAATCTCTTAATAATATGATTGGTGAATAAAATACTGTTTCTTTAACTTTATAAGAAAGTGCATCTTCTCTCCCTGACTGTATCAGTTAGAATTAGCACTGGTGATGCATGAGACTTGGTGTTGCTCTACCTTCATGACAAAACCTCCAATAGGAAGTCATTTTAATTTCAGTTGTTCTAATTGATATACAAGAATTATTATATGTTTTTAATGACTAATGTCAAGAATCCTTCAGGAGTTTATTTGGCATTTATATTTCTTCTTTAGTGAGTTGCTTATTCCGAGGTTATCCACATTTTAATCAACTCACTTGACCCCCAGCACAGCATTGGGCGGTACACATGGGAGAAAGTTGCCATGGTTTAAGATAGAAGGGAGTGACTGGTGAGAGGAACTTTCTCCACCTCTATCCTAAAACATTCCCAAAACATTTATATTTTGCATCACTGAGAAATAAATATCTACTCTGACAAAAAAATCAATTTCTTATTATTTTTATTTTTCATATAACTGAAGATATATTCACATACTAGTATATATCAGCCTTACCTTTTATTTTTCTTACTGTATTTAAAAATCAAATGCAATGCATTTATTGTCAATGTGTTTATTTGTATGTTAAAATGACTGTCATAATTTAATTAGAATACTAAAATACAAATTATCATTGATTTTTCATTTGAGTTTGCATGTTCTGATGTTGCCAAAGCCATGTATTAGTTCTATTAGCTCTTCTGAAGATTTTCTACCATTCTTTTCATAAACAGTCATGATATATGTGAATAAATACAAATTTACCACTCATTTTCCAATACATATAATGTTTATTATGTTTTCTTACAATGTTAGTAGAGGTGGTAAGAATAAATGAATAACATACTTCCAGACTCTAAGGACAAAAATTCCTTTGTTTACCAGTAAGTAAGGACATTAATTGTTTTCACTTTAAATAGATGACCTATGTTAAGCAAAATAAGTTTCTTTAAGCTGGGGATAAAGCTCAGTTAATATATGTGCTTAGGAAACATGAGGTGCAAAGTTCTGGGTTCTTTTTGCAGAATCAAAAAGAAAAAGTTTCCTTTAATTTCTTGTTTGCTTAGCTTTATTGCAATGAGTGATGTTAAACCTTGTCAAAAGACTTTTCTGCATCTACTATCATGAGGTTTTTTTTTTTTGCTTTAAAAAAAAATCCCTTAATATGATTGAGTACAATCTTCTTGGAATAAGCCACACTTGTATGTGATATAATAAATTACTTTATGCATTTATTGATTATATTTCCTAACATTTTATTATGAATTTTTGCATTTATGCTTTCAATTTGGGGTCAGTAGAGTAAAATTCTCCAAAAAATGTGAATAGCTTAGTACTCAAAACCTATAAGCATGTTACCCTACACGACAGGTGGAACTTAGAGATGTGATAAGGGCATCCATCTCGATATGGAAAGATTATCCTGGATTAATTCAGTGAACTCAATCAAATCACAAGAATCCCTAATGGCAGAAAATCCTTTTCCAAGAAATCAAAGAGATGAGTCTTCAGAAGTACTCAACATGATGTTGCTGACTTTGAATATGAAACAAGGGGGCCATGAGTCATAGGTACTTGTCACATCTGGAAAAGACTTGAAGACAGATAGAAAATGGGGATTTTGTCCCCACAATTGTGAACAACTGAAGTATGCCAACAACAAAAACATGTAGGAAATCAATTTTCCCAGAACCTCTTTTATGCAAGAAAGAATGAGTAGTAAGTTTTCCTTACAGAGGAATTCCAACTGGTAAATCAATAATAAGGAAAGCATTAAAATATCTGAAGTCTCATCCTCAAATGAATTAATAGTCATCATGCACTGATTGATGTGAATGCCACGAAAGAGATTATGTGTCTCCTAAATGAAGAATCATACACTGCTGATAAAGTAGTCTTACAAAAATAAAAATAAATAATAAATGTGCATAGAACTAACTAAAATGAGGAGAGAAATATCTTTATATCTTACCATAAGATGAAGTCAGCGAAATCCAGAATAGATATAATGCCACTAAATAGAATGGTTTCCCAAGAAAAATAAATTGTAAAGAAAATCAGCAGAGATGGAGGGACAACCAGAGTTTGAAACAAAAGTTAAAGGCAGGTAACTCATGGCACTGTATTTGTATTCTGACTTAAGTAAATGTTCAGATGGACATTGGTGACGTTTAGGAGACAATTAGATATATAAGTGGGAGATAATTGAGGAATGTAAGATATTATTATTAAATGTTGAATCAATGTGGTAATATTGTGATTATAATAAAGTATTCAATAAGTTTTAAATATGAAGTGAAAACAAAGATTATTATGGAAAACAAAAATGAGATCTCAGAGATCTCTTCTTCCTGTCAGAAGGCAAATTATCCCAGAGGAAACATTAAGGTTCAAGAAAAATGAAAAGGATAAATAGTAAGTGAATGAATGTTCACTTTCTGAAACACAAATAATAGGGTTTTGGTTAAATATATATTTACTTTAAAATATATAGCAACAAGAGTAAAACACTCAGAAAAGGCTCACAGATTCTCAGTGTCTTTAGGATTTCACATGGGGCTAAGAAGTATTAAAGGTACCCGTCTATTAAAATTTTACAAATCAAAGATGCATGTAGCAGTTTTTAGTGTCCCTAAAAATAGCATTGTTATATTTAAGTTGACCATTTATATGCAAAGAAATTAAATGTATCATAATTTTAAATAAGAGTGAATAAGGATAGAACTAAATAATCAAAATATAATGTTCATAAAAAGGAAGACAAAAATAGAAGAAGAAGCATGGAGAAAACAATTAGTAGATTTGTACAATTAAGTCAATCAATTTTCAATGATTATATTAAAAAAATTGAGAAAATCCAATTAAGATGCAATAATATATACAGTAAATTTATTTTTAAACAAGTAACTTATAAGAGATGAACTCTATAGGTAATTATGCAAAATCATTTAAAGAAAAATGATGGGACTTTAGAAAACCTAAAAATAAAACATGAATATTCAACCAAGAAGAAAACAACTTGAAGAAACAACCAGAATGTGGGGGTATTTATACTGATAACAACAGACAGAAGAATTTAGAGCCAGAAATATGACTAAAGATTCATATTACATAAAGATAAAAATTAAATCAATAAAAAGTTTGTTTCCTTGTAATTATATGGCCTCAGAATATATTAAGCCAAACTGAAAGAACTTGACCAAGACAAATAAACAATCATACTGGGAGATTTTTTTAAAATTCTAAAAGCAATTGATAGAACCGAAAGAGGAAAAAAAATCAAGAGAATAGAAGAATTAAAAGTACTGGACATTTTTTTCATATAGAACATAGAAAACACTGAGTTCAACTGCAGAACAGTAAAAAGTGTCAAGAACATTTCCATTGCTGGACAATGAAGTACATCATAAACACATTTCAAAGCGTGAAATCACCTTGTGTTTCTCACTCAATGGAGATGATTATCTAGAAGTCATCTACAATAAACTTGAAAAATGCCTATTTGAAAGTGAAACACCAAAATATTCCAGGGATGGAAGAAACATAATGAGTATTACAAATAAATCAAAGAAAATAATAATGAAAATGAAAAATAGGCAATATTGTTGGTTGTAGAAGTGCTGTGCTAAGATAATGTATGGTCTTAAATGCACACATGAGAAATGAGCTAAGTGCTGAAATTAAACATTTAATCTCACATTTCTTTTCATATATCTTCTAAGATACATTCAAGTATAAAATTTTTAAAAAACATGCTATAAAGGATCAGGGTCCTTTAAAATATGGATAGAGGAATACATCTCTGAGAGGGCAAAGTGAAGAAAATACATCATAAAAGGTGAGCATTAAAATGGACATTACTGATGATTTTACTGACATTAAAAGAATATGAGACAATACAGTGAAAACCACATGCTCATACATTTGGAGATTTAAGGAAATGATCAAATACTCATAAAACCCAATTAGAAATTAGAATATTTCTAAATCTATTATTTTTTTTCTTTCATTAGCATCCCATCCACAAATAAATCTCATTACTTCATTCCAGACTTATTCTAAGCAATTATAAAGGGAAAACAGCAGCAATATTTGCTTCTTTGACTAGAGAAAGAGGAAGGGAACATTTCTAGCCTTGAAAACAAAATTTTGGAGGCCAATTTTACTCATGATCATATATGCAGAAATTTCAAACAAAATGACTAACCAATTCCACATTAGGTAAGAAAGAATATTATACCATGACCATATTAGGTTTATTCCATTAATTTGGGTTAATTTTCAAAAATTAATCTGCAAAATCTGTCATATCATCAAAACTCCTGTGTTTGACTCCTTGCATAGAAATATATTATGAAATTATTCAAATTTCATAGTAATAATGAATATGTCTACTTTCATACATATAAGAAAACCCATGGTTTTACAGATGATTAATGCATATAGCATATGTTATCCATATATCTAGATAGTTGCAAGCATATAATTTATAATAGCCACAAATGGAAATAATCCACAATTGATCAACCACAGATCAAATAAGTAATTTGTTGTATATTGACAAAGTAGAATATTACACATCAATGAAAGTTAACACATTTCTTCATATATGGCTTGAATGATTTTCATAAAAATTTTGAAGAGAATAATGTAAGACAGAAGAGAACATATACTCTAAATTTTCATTTGTATAAAGTATAAAAACAAGTAAACCAATGTGTGGTAATGGAAATCAAAATAATGGTTAATTTTAGAATGATAAAAACTGGAAGGAACTCTGGAGGCTGCTGAATGCTCAATCCTTATTTATATAATAAGGATGTGACTTTATAGAATCATTCACGTGGTAGAAAGTCACTAAACAATCACATGCTGTATTTTAGTAAAAAAAAAAAATTCACTTACATAAAAATTAAACACAGCTCACACCTTGACGACATTTAAGTCTCTAAAGGGTTTTATTGAAGAATAAAGACAGTTATGAACAAAGCTAGCATATACTGTTTAGTAGATTGCAGTTACTTTTCTAAGAATTTTCCTCATGTTGTTTCACTTTACTTTTCACCAATGTATGAGGTAATGCTATGGTTTGGATATGCATCCCCTGAAGTTGCATGAGTTGAAAGGTTTGGTGCCTGTGGAGTTGGGGTCTAGTGGGAATTCTTCCAATCATTGGGGGAGGTGCCCTGCCCTTGAAGGGGATGGTGGGATGTCAGCACCTTCCTCTCTTTTGCTTCTTGGCCATAACAAAATTGGTTTGTGTCCACCTGCCCTCCCACTATGATGCACTGTCTCACCACAAGCCCAAGACAATAGACCAAGATCATGGACTAAAACTTCAAAAAATGTGAGACAAAACAATCCTTCTCTCTTTAAAAGTGGACTCTCTCAGGCATCTGTTAGAGTAATGAAACACAGGGGGCGGGGGGGGGGGGGGGGGAATACTACACATTTTACACCAAAGTCATTTGTGGTTGAAGTGATTTAGTGCCCTGTATAAAGTCTCACATAGGTAATGACTGGGGCAGACAGACAAACCTGACTCTTACCCTATGTAAGGATATACTATGATTTATGAAAGGGAGTACATAAGGTTTTACCTTCATAACTCATAATCTTCTCAAATATACCCCATATTGTGCCTCAAATGAAGATTAAGATTTCAGAATATGCTATATTAAAGATACTAGATTCCTCAATATCTGCAGAATGAAAGAAATAAATACATCACAAGGAGCCTTATATATTTTTGAAGAACTTTTTCTTTCTCCTGGTTCTTACTGATGAATAGAAAGGGAGTGGAAACAAATAAACAAATAAAGGAGATTATATAAGGAATCATTTGCTTTCTGCCTTTTTCCTTGAGTGTGTTATGAATTGTCTTCTATATTAAAGATTAACAAATGATTGTGGGTTTTTCTTACTGTATTATATTTTATCCAAAGACATGGTTAACTCATTTTTTCCTTTTTCTTCCATAAATACATTATTTGCTCTCATTCTGTATCTCCTTTTAACTTAAAAAATTAAAATTTATCAATCACTATATTATAGAAAATTACATTTAACTTAAAAAATTAAAATTTATCACTATATTATAGAAAATTACATTGTACATGTATAAAAGTATTCATAATTTTCTATCTTTAGTAAGGAATGGTCTTAATAGTCTGCATTTTAAGTATTTTCAGTATTACTGAGTCCTAATTACTAATCATAAATCAATAGTCAGGTCACATGAAACTCATTTAATGACACGGTGATTATATTGAATTCTTGAGATGCCTCTTTGTATGTTTGAAAATCACCCCACTTGAAATAGTAATAATTATGGCCTTGATTTTTGAAACTTCAGAGTCTCCCACTGTTACTGATTTGCATTATGTGGCAAAAGACCTCCTGACTTAAAGTAGTCGAAGACTATGTTAAATAATGAAAGAACTGACACAGTGATTTTCCTTTGTTTTCACTCTGAATTGTCATATTCTACTTTCCTTTAATCCCTCTGTGTCTCCTAAAGTACTGAATGTTCCCTTCTATTTCAGAAGAAATTCACTAAAATATAGCCCTGCAAAGATTAGTTACAGAACCCCCAAGGAGAACACAGTTCTATATAAAATAATTCATTGTCATTTCTTTCCCTTTGTCCTCCCACCAGAGTTCCTTACATTATACACATCTCAACTGTCCAAAGATTTGCACTGAGCAGAGATATGTCTGCACACAGTGTGTAGTTTCTTCTGCTATTAAATAAACAGGGGTTGTAATCATAAGGGTGCACATATGAACAAAATTATTCCCCTGTTTCTTTTATCTTCATAATGAACTTTGAAGACATTTGTGTTTAAAAATCTGTTAGAAATGTATCATTGATGGGATAAAATACCATATTTTTCAAATTATACCTATCCCATCAATAGTAAATTAGATGAAGGTTGTGGCAAATGTAATAAAACATAGATAAATAGTCGTGTATCACAAGGAGATACTGAACAAAATATATACCTAAACTTATATAAAATTGAAAGGACTGAAATGTATAAATGAAATCCTATAAGGGTTTTTGTCCATATTGTTATGCAGTGAAAGACTTATATGGCAATGAATCACTACTAAACTCTTCTTGCTCTTCTATAATTATATACCTATGTCAATTTAATTACGATTGGTAAAAGCCATTCTACTTTTGTAGTTATTCAAGACAAAAGCCATTATATTTTGTTTATATTATATTTATAAACAGGAAAGTCAAAGGCAAAGAAAATAATAAGTGAATGGTCCTTTACTAACAATATGTTCTAAGGTTTCTTTTGCCATCCTTTTCCCCAGTCTTATACTTGCTTTCAAGTGCTCTCAATTTATATATAAATTCTCACCTTGAAGTCAGTCCTCAAGGATATCAATAAAAATTGAGAGGGAATAGTAAACACCAAATGAATCATATAGGACAGTAGGTGCTAACTTATTGCCGAAAAGGTTGTCAGCATAGACTTTTAATTTTACAATCAATAATCCAAGTCAGCTGAGGGCAAAGAGCCCTAAGTAAATCACAAATGACATATGGCAAATTGTGAGACTTGGGATATTTTTTTTCTCTTTGACTTTACTTAAATGTCAGATTTTTAAAATTTCACGAATAATTTTACCTTCTCTCAGATCTCTAAGGACGTTTTGAAATTACATGAAGTTTTATACTTGACGACTATTTGAAGTGAACTTTAAAAAAAACTTTTACTCCAGAATTTTTTTTATCCTCTGTTTTGCTTCCTGAGCTATTTGCTTACCTATGAAATTGCTGAGAAATAAATACTTCTTAATTGATATGAAGGACTAAAGATAACTTATTTACCATATTCAGTTGTCAGGGTGATATGTTAAATTATTATCTGAAATGAGAAAACACTGAATATTTAGCCCAGAGAAGTAAGAGCATTGATACGGATATGAAATTACACTTCAATCAAATAGATACAACATTTAAAATTAAAAATTTTAAAATCAAAAAGAGGCTTTTGAATAAAATAGGGTTTAATTATAATTAATTAATTTATTAATGCATAAAAAGGTAATGAGGTACCGCTTTAACTTTAAGGAACCTCTATTTTTATGTCTTAAGTTTTTAGTAAAAATCAAGGTGACTATGTGTCAGACATTGATCTGAGTACTTTATTCCATTAGTACTTGCTGTATAACTTTGTGACTTAGGAGAACAATGATAGAAGCCATTCATGATTCTGTTAATTGAAAATTTGAGATGGATTTAGCTGGAAGGGTCTTCCTGTATTGGTTTTCATGAGGGGTTTATTGTAGGGACACTCTACTGTCACCAGAAGGGGCATCTGGAAATGGTGGTTTGAGGATGGCATTATTTGTGGGTCTTGTCATTAACTGGGTGTTACATGGAGTAATAGGAAAGACTGAGCAATGTTTTTCTCCTCATTTGGGAGCCTACACTGGTGCTTCTGATGGTAGGGCAAGTTTCAAAAGGAAAAATATGCATGTCTTATTCAAACCAGACCTCAAAATTAGTGCTCAGGTACTTCCATCACACTGTGATGGCCACAGAGGGGGCCATCCACACAGAGAACACAATCCACAAAGAGAAGTAGTACAGTGATTGAAACACCCAAACTGATCACTACCCAGGGTACACATGAATCAGAACGTTGCATTGCACCCCCTAAATATCTGCAATTGTGTGTCTATCAAAAAATAATACATAATAAAAATTAAATCACATTGTAGAGGATACAGGATGGGGAGAGAAACAATTTTGCTGTCAGTCTTTCACACATGAGTTATTTAATTCTCCAATTAACTTTCAAGCATTGTGTTATTAATACTTTAAAACTGGAAAAAAGCAGCCTTGAAGAATAACTTGGGTAACGTCACCTCCCAGGGAGGATAGAGTCTGAATTCAGGGATAGGTCTGCCTGAATTCTGATGATGCTCAATTGTACACTATTTTGTGCACTCCAGAATAAATCTACATATGTTTTGAATGATTTTCACCTAACATCTGAGTCTGTGAGTGCCTATTCAGAAAGAAAGATGGAGAAGTAAAATAGAAAAGACTTCTGTTTGCTCCTACTAAATCCATTTCATTATTAATTTCTAATTCTATTTAGATTACTTAACTGCTCCAAATGTACTCATTTTTAAAAATTTCACTGTTAAACACAAATAAATAAGTAGATGATAGATAGATAGACAGTTAAGTTGAGATTAAGATGGTAAAGAGGAAGAAGGAGGCAATCTATTGGAGTGCAAGAAAATATCTAGAGGAAAACATAAGCTTAGAGTTACTGTTTAAAATATTCATGTTTTAGGTACAGAATTCTCAAGGCCATTTCTCATAGATTTCATCGTAATACCCTTCACTGTGTCCTATATTCATCCTAAGACCATTACTTTTCTACCCTATTTTTGAAGGTTTCAGATATAACTGTATATTTTATTCTGGTGTTTTCTTTGTCATACTGATTATTGTCTAAAGCATTCCTTTTCCTGAGGCAATGAGTTGTTTCCTCAGTTTTTTTGCTTTTTTTTTTGACATTAACTTGCATCATGGTAATATACTAGAAATCATTCTTAAATGAGCCGGGGACGTTGCAGTTTGCTTAATTGTTAATATGATGCATCCTATAAATCCTGCTATTGTTTATGAACATTAAATCACATATAAATGTAAGTAGAAGGAAATTTACAAGTTAGAACTAGAGACTGTTTTCTGTAAAAAATACACAGCAGTGCAGAGAGAAGAGGTGCAGAGGAAAGCCACTTAGGGTTGTCATCATACACACCTGATGATGAACACATTAATCAACAGGTGTTTAGTTTAGCAACATACCCTAGGGAAAATATAAGTTCAAAATACAATTATTTAGATAAAATGGAATAGATTTGTAAAACTGGAATAGAAAATGTGAACAAAATGCTAGAAAAAGTGGGGGTTTTCAAAATTCTTTTCAGTTGCAATGGTCAGTCTTTTATCAAATTGAATTTTATAAACCAGATCATTTCTAAAGCTCCCTTTCCTATTGTACACTTAGTCCATACAATTGAAGGAAAACTATCACAGTAAACATAAAGAGGTTTTTAAATTTGGTATATTTTATTCATATTTAAATAGACCGCCAACCCTCATGAGTTTGTCATGCTGACAGTGTTGCTTTGAGGGCCACAAGAAACCACAGAATGCAGACACAGAGTTATTGGGTCTGGGGGGAACACCTGATGTGCCTGTGTATCCTCCTCCTTTAGTCAGCTATCAATGAAATCTTTTATGGAGAATTTGTAATAAGAGTCACACTACAAATTTGAGGGCTAGAAATGCTTGACTAAGGCATGCATCTCCCTGGTAAAGAAGCAGAGAAAGGCAGTTTGGAAATAATTTCAGTGGAAGGAAGTAGGGCTTCAGTTGGCACATTTTAAATAGTTTTCTTTGAAATTAGATATTCTTTACTAGAATGCAGCTCATTGATTATAGTTACAGCCATCCAGATGGAACCAAACTTTACAAAAATAACAAGACCCTGATTACTGGCACACTTTAAGAAATTTAGGAGAGTTGTAAAAATGTGTTTTATTTTACTTTCCTGAGAAATTAACATAAATATATATTTGTGTATATATAAACAATCTAATTGTGTATGAGGTTCAAGAGGAAAATTATCTGAGCACTTTGATAAAATGATGAAATATAATCCATATTTATGTATATGTATGTATGTATGTATGTATGTATGATGTATGTACTGGGGATTGAACGCATAGGTACTTAACCACTGAGCCACCTCCATTCCCTATTTTTATTTTTTATTTTGAGTTAAGTTCTCGCTAAGTTGCTTAGGGCCTTGCTAAGTTGCTGAAGCTGGCTTCAAATTTGTGATCTTCCTGCTCAGTATCCTGAATTGCTAGAATTATAAGCATTCAAAATGATGCCCACTGGAATATTGATTTCTTTAAAAATTGATTTCTCAGGGTATTATTTGATAAAATTTACTTTTTATAAATGTGCAAGTCATTTTTTATTAAATTTGAGTTGTACAAATATCAATGCAATGAGATTTAAAAAAACAAATACTGATTTTTGAAAAACCTAGAAATATCTTTTAAAAAATTGTACCACACTCTTAAGATAAGAATAAAATGTCTAAAGACACAAAAACATACACCCACATATACATTTTTGTTTTTTCTTAAAAACATATTTTTCAGATATGAACTGTCTTCTAGGAGTTTTGAAAAGAAAGCACATAACATTAATTATAGCATATATAAAAAGGAAATAGGTACTGTTTTATGAACCAAATCTAGCGTCCAAATATGATATGAAACTGAGATAAAACAATGGAATAAATGTCTAAGATCATTGAGTTAAGGTATGAATGAGTCAAGCTAAGAAGATGAGATTCTTCACATGATGTTGAAGCTTAATATCTGCAATCAGTTTGATGATGGACCTGAACTGTAACAGCTTATGTTTTTCAGAAAGAACTACTGTCCTTTCCCAACCTTTCCTAACCTTCTTGTAGACCCTTATGTAAAACATCCTTTACTATTATGCAACTTCACTCAAAATATTGTTTCTGTTAATGACTTTTGACTTCACTTATTCATTCAGCAAATACTGGGTTCCTACTATGTTGAAAGCTTTATTTTAAGCTTGGGACAATAGTATGAACAAAATAAAGGGACATTGTTATGGAACTTATATTTCAGTAGGGGAGAGGGGTACTAATCAACTAAAAAAAATCTGTATATCAAGTTGTGATAAATTCTAAGAAGAAAAGTAAATTAAAGTAAATCATGCTGGTAAGAAACTTTGAAAGAATATACTTCAAATGGGGTGGTTAGCAAAGGTGTCCCTGAAGACATGATATTGCAGTGGAGGTATGATTTTTGGGCTTTATGAAAAGTTTGGGCTTTATGAATATCTGGGAAAAGAACATTCAGGCAGTAGAAGTAGAAGGTGAAAATCTCTTGGCTGCTATGTATTTTCAGAACTGCAAGAAAACCAGCAGGACCCTGGTAAAGAGTCCAATTAAAGAACATTCAGATCTTCTTGGGATTTATATTCCAGGGAAGAATATGGCAGTCTTTCCAAGTATCCTAGGAAGTCATAAATGAGTTATGATCATGCTTTTTCACAGAAAACTGATTTCATGAGTAAAGCCAAATGAATAAGCACAAATGTATACCTCTGCTTAAGCAATAAGCCTGTTGTGCTGGGATACATTGGTTTAAAAAATAAATTATCAAAGTCCTATGGCCTGAAGGAGTAAGCTTAGGGTACTTACCTGCTTAGGTCACATTTATCTAGAGAGAAAGAAGGCTAATTAAAAGGAAAACATGATATAAATGAGATTAAGTCAGTTTCTTGGCAGCAGATTAGGTGATTTTTTTTTCTTGTCAAAATGAGGTTAAGTTGATGAATACTAGGGTTGGCAAAGAATAGATTATTGACTAAATGTAAAAGTTTGAATTTAAGCCAGTAAGAACAGCATCTATGATAAAATAAGGGATGATGAGTACTATCAATTTAAGGATGTATCTAAGGATGTTTCAGCACTGAATTTATGCATATTTAAGAAACTGTTCCAAGGAAATACCAAATTATTAATTAGACCATGACTGTTTTATGTGTTCCACAAATGAGCCTGTCATTTAAAATTGCATTTCACAATAGCCTGTAATTTAAAAGTTTTACTCTAATTCAATGTTTAATTTTTCCATAACTTGTATTAAGGATTTTTAAAAACAACAAATAATAGAGACTATTTATAGAAAGTATTTTGGGGGGAAAAACTGCAAATAACAATGACTTCTTAATAGTGCAGGTTTCTTCTCTATCATTGCAAATTCCATATCCTCTGTTTCAGGTCTCCTCTTATCTACTAATTTTGGAAGACTTAGTTTATATTACTTCTTCTAAGAATTATTTTTTGACCTCATGCAAATTAGCCATTTAGCTAAATAGCAAATATTTATTGAGGATTCTTCGGGTTTTTCTAGAAACGAAGAGAGTGAAAACCACAGAAGAGTATATTTAATCAATGAACTATGCACTCCAAACTTTAGGGCTCTTGAGGCATTTACATTCCAGTGTGAAGGGACAGAATGCTAACCTGACATTTCTCCACTATTTTAATGCTAATTTCCAAACCTGATAAGAAGTAAAATAAAATAATGTGACAGAGAGTGACTTCTAGGGGAGAAGGTTGTAAGCAAAAGAAAGAGCACATGTTAAAATCCTGATATGGGAATAGATCTGGCATGTTCAAATGCAGAAATAACCACTTGCAAGTAGTTGAAATTGATGTCCACATGTTGGACAAAATGAGAGAGGAGAAGGTAGTCTAGTTAGCAGATAATAGCAGCAGCCTAGGTGAAAAGTGTTAGTTTTTGGACTTGGATTTCAACACTGAAGGTACTACAATGGGCTTCATTTCTAGATGTTGCTCTACCAACAGAGGCAGAGCAAATAAGAAATTAACAAGGTGTTGAGCACAGAGTGTGAGAGAAAGAAATGTATTGAGAATAAGTCTTAACTTCAGCCTTGGTGACTAGATCACTCATGTTGCTAATTTCTGAGATGGAGTAAGATTGAGAGATAGAGGTTCATGGATAAATCAACAGTGCTGGCATTTGCCATGGTAGATTTGAGATGCTCCCTATGTATTGGGTATGCAGTTGGATGTATGCACCTTATGGAGGAAAAGTCAAAGGTTAGATTATTAGTGAATAGATAATTCCAGCTATAATATTTAACATTATCACTTACAAAGTAAGTGTGCTACAGAGGAAAATGACTCTGAGAGCATATATCATTCCTAAGGAAAAGGGAGACAGTAAAACATATGTTAATGAGTGCCCCTCTCTGCTCCCCAAAACAAGTTAAGGGACTATGAGAGCAAGCCTGGGTTGGAAAGTCCAGATATATTGATCTTGAAGGACTCTGGCTTTCTCATGCACTCTGGGAGCTAGGGTAGGTAAGTGCCACCTGTAGAAAGCTGTTCTCTTTCATGTCCACCAGGACAGTTACACTTTGGGATGTTAGTCAGATGACCAAGTGAATGCTGATGATGTCACTACCTCTGCAGCCTAACATAATATTCTTACCTGAGTGGGAATGTGTAGGGAACTGAGGATACTGTGGAAAGTGCATATGTTACTGTGTCATTTGTCCAGCTGGACACCAATGAACAAAGCATTGTGAAGGACAGAGATGCTGCTTTGTAGGCCCCAAGAGGAATGGAGGTGCTGTCCACCTGTTGGCACTGACTTCTCTTGAAGCAGTCCTGATGTCTTGTAAGCTTTCTTCAATAAACCATGTGTCCCAAGAAGTGTCTCCAGGCACTTTCTTTGGTCTTTCTGTAACCAGTTCTACTGCCTTGGCACAAATGCACTGTGAAAGTGACCTCGGGAAGGGGAATTTTGAGATGAGGTGAGGAAAAGCAATCAGACAATACCTAGAGGAAAATATTACATCAAATGATATTTATGCTTGTTTTTAAGATGGTTCAGATCTGTCTGTCAATTAAGATCACCTCAAAAAGAGTAGAGGATTTATTTTTCTAGAGAGAAAGAGAGAGAGAGAGAGAGAAAGAGAGAGAGAGACAGAATTATTGTAAGAATGTATTACATGTAACTATCCTATGTATATATATGAATAGACCAATGAATCTCACCATTGTGTACATTTTTAAGACTGATACCCTAATTAGAATAAGTTATATTCCATGCTTGTATAAATATATCAAATATCTTTTCATGTATAACTGAAAAGAACAAATAAAACAATATGTTTTTTGTCTGGGAAAGACCAAAGAAAATTTTGGTGTGATGAAACAGTTCTGCATCATGATAGTGGTGGTGGAGTATTTGACTTTAAGCATTTATTTGACTTTAAGCATTTGTCAAGGTCTATGAACTATACACCATAAAGTTAATTTTATTGTAAGTAAATTAAAAATTAAAGTAATTCTGAAAATAAAAAAAGGAATGAGTCCATAAGGGACTTGGAATTCGGAACTCAAGAATGATGGTTTAAGATGGATTTTGAAATATTTCATTTATACAAAAAAAGGAGAAAAGAATATTTGATTCATATGGGTGGTGAATAATAAATCAGATTTTTCTATTTCATTGGGTTTCTCTATGGAGAATGAGGTGGGATTTTAGGTGAGGAGAGGGAGGGCAGGTTTTTGGACATTTTAAGAAAGAGGAGAAAAAAAATAAATAGCAGTTTTAACCAATGCAAACATCAACTTATAGAATAGATATAGTGAAAATGGCCAGAACTAGTATGTGGTTCCTGGAGATTTGTCATCAACCAATGTAATTGAAGTTGTTAAGATAAAATTTATATATGTATATGTAAATATATATATATAATTGTTTTAGTCACATTTTTCACTGCTAGGACTAAAAGACCTGACCAGAACACCAGAACAATTGTAGAGGAGGAGAAATTTATTTGAGGACTAACATTTTCAGAAGTCTTAGTCCATAGAAGGCCAGTTCTATTCTTTGGGGCTTGAGGTGAGGCAGAACATCATGGCAGAAGAGTGTGGCAGAGGGAACTGATTCACATGATGCTCAGGAAGCAGAGAGAGAGAGACTCCACTCACCAGACACAAAACATATACCCCAAAGTCACATCCCAATGCCCCACTTCCTCCAACCAAACCCCACCTGCCACTGTGACCTTGTTGGTTACAGCCCAAGAGACCTTTCTTTCCATTGGCTTGTCTCAGCTCAATTCCTGCTGCCTTCCTCAGTGAACATTCCATATTACTGGCATTTCTTAATCTCAGGGGTCTTCACTACAGCTTCAGCTTCCTTCTCAAATCTCCATGTTGCCCTCTCAAGGGGTGCCTCCGGGGACTCAGACCCTGCTGCACTAGGTCTGGCCTCTCAGGCCTTCCTTTGAAATATTGGTGGACGCCTCTATGAACCCCTAACTCCAGCATCCTGCATTCCTGCAGAGTCAACAGCACTTGATTGACATCAAGGTCTGCCACCATCAAAGAGCTCCAGGTGAGGCAAAAAATCATGGCTAAAGAGTGTGGCAGAGAGAAGTGGGTCACATGATGATCAGACAGGAGAGAGACAAAGAGAGACAGAGAGGCAAACTCCATTCACCAAACATAGTATCCAAGCCTAGAGGTACCTGCAGGAACCTTGGAATGTCTGGGTGGCTAAGCCCCCTGAAAAAACTTCCTAGGCACCCTTGTGCAAAAAGGGTGACCCACTGGTCTCTTCTCCAGAGAATTTTCACTTTCTCTTGATCTCCTGGGTCGATGGGTGTGGCTTGCCAGCTCCTGAGATGCCCTCAGGCCATTTTTCCATATAGTCTATGGGCAAAATCTTTAGCATTTTTAGTGGCAGTAAAGTCTTTAACAATTGTAATTTCGTTAGCCCCAGTTTTACTCCTGCCTTTCAAGTTTGTGTCTTTCTAATCTCTCTGCTCTGCATTCTGCTCCAAATTTATCACAATAAATTTAAGTAAAAGCCACCAGCAATATCCATGCCACGGCCTGAATGCTATGCTGCCAAGACATTTCTTCCTCCAGATTAAGAAGTCTATCACTTTTAAATCAGCTTCACAGAAAGTATCAGGACATGGGCAAAATGCAGACAATTTCTCAGCAAGAACATGAATGGCCTCTACTACAAATTCCAACAGAGTCCTACTTTTCTGACCCCTTTTAAGCCCTGTCTTCATTGTACATGGTCCTATTGGTATTCTGGTCTTCTGAGGTCCCAACAAAATCTGCTATTAATCTCCACTTACAGTAATCTAAACCATTTCCAGCTTGTACTGATACACATTTCAAAATTCCTCCCACTCATTCCAAAATGCTCCAAAAAATTCTGAACAACATGGTCAGGTTAGTCATAGCAATGACCCCACTTCTCATTAACTAATTTCTGTTATAGTCAACGTTTTTGCTTCTGTGAATAAAAGACTTAACCAGAACAATTGTAGGGGAGGAAAAGTTTATTTGAGGGCTCACAGTTTCAGAGGTCTTAGTCCATAGAAGGCCAGCTCCAATTCTTGGGTTTTGAGGTGAGGCAGAACATCATGGCAGAAGAGTGTGGCAGAGGTAACTGGTTCACATGATGATCAGAAAGCAGAGAACAAAGATTTCCACTTGCCAGATACAAATACATACCCCAAAGCCACACCCCCAATGTCCCACTTCCTCCAGCCACACCCCACCTTCCTCCAGTTACCATTCAGTTAATCCCATCAGGGATTCATTCACTGATTAAGTTAAGGTTATAACCCAATTATTTCTCTTCAAAGTCAGGCAAACTTGCATTGCCTCACATGTGAGCTCTTGGAGAACACCATATCTAAACCATAACAATTATATGTATAACTATATAATATATAATATAGTAAATATTATAATATGTAGTCATATATGACATAATATGTAATAATAATATAATATATTATATATAATAGTATATTATGTATAATTATTATGTATAATTATTATATATTACATATATATATAATTCAACAGATTTACTTTATGGGTTGTATTCCTATACTTTAAAACAAGCATCTTTTTAAGTATTTCATATTTTTTAAAATTTTTAAAATTTTTAAAAATTTTTTTGTTTTGGTTCATTGTACACAAATGAAATACAACTATCACTTTTCTGGTTGCACACAAAGTAGAATCATACAATTTGCGTATTCATACATATACATAGGGTAATGATGTTTGTCTCATTCTATTATCTTTCCTTCTAAGCATTTTTTTTTACTGATGAAATCAAAGGAAGTTTGGCAAACATAAAAAAAAAACTTCCTGGCTGGATCCAAGATGGCAGACTAGAGGGAGGCTGTGTTCCTTATTGCTCTGTAACTCAGGATTCAAACAGAGGAAAATCTGTTTCTCGATGAAGCAGTCTTTACTCCTCATTGATCCCCTGCTGTTCACCACATCTATCTATCTTGATCACCAGCATAGCAACTACATTTGAGTGCAGATTGCTCACTGACCACCGCCTATCATCCCTCACTTACCTGTTTGCCTGCCTCTGGCTCTGCCCATCGCCTGCCTTTCACCTACCCATCGCCCACCAACCGAGGTTCATCTGCTGATCGTCAGCCAGTAGCCTGCGAAGCCTGTAGACCATCAGTGGATCGCCAGCTGCCTGTTGTTGCCTGGAAGTTCACCGACACAGTAACCGCAGGTTTGATTACACATGGCCGCCACCATTTTTGGGGAAATAAAAGCCAGGAGCTGCAGGCTGCCAGTCCAACTGACAGCATCCCACCTCCAGGGACTCAGCCTGACTGACTGCACCCTACACAGACACAGTGCCCACCCCCTGCACTGCATCTCCCCATTTGCCAACACGTTTGGAAGCCAGTGCAGCCATCTTGGATTAACCGTGAAGGGGAAACTGTCATTAGGTGGGGCAAATCCCTTCCTGAGATGCCAACTGGAGTCTGGAAGCTCATTGTTAGGTACCTCTCATGCCTCAGGCTACTAAAGACTGGGAGGTTTGAATACTATATGACTATTATAGTGTAGATTTTTTTTCTATCCTTTGTGAAAGCTTTTAAATTTTTATTTCTTTACTTTTCTTGCTCTCTACTTTCCTTTTGTTTACCTGTTTCCTCAAGGACTTTTTCACTTTTCTCAGGCTAACAACTAACTTCTTTTGACTACAATTTCACACTTCCTATGATCTAGAACTTCCTCATACTCTTTTCTTACATGCTTAACAGTTACATCCTACACCCCTCCCCATCCTCTTTGTCTTCCATTAGAAATACAGTCCTCATTGCAAATCTGTTTGTTATAGTGTAGATAATAATTGAACTCATCCTCTCTGTTTATTATGACAATATAGTAACAATATTGTAACAAAAAGACTACTGTAACAATAGTTTTCTTAGGGGCTATTTGGTTTAGAACTGCATATTGTCTGTACTGGGTGTTGCTAATATTGATCCCCCCCTTAAAGAAGAGGTTTCAGAAAACTATAGGGTCACTATAAACCTATAGGGCAGTAACTATAATACCTTAGATCGGCATTGCTAGAGGGGAAGATACATGAACAACATGGAAAAACAAGGGAGAAGAGTGTTCCAAACAAACCAAGATTCTTCACTAACAGAATCCAATGACAGCATGGTAGAAAAAATGTCAGAAAATGAGTTCAGAATATACATGATTAAAATGATCAGAGAAGCAAATGATGAGTTAAGAGAGCAAATGCAGGCAATGATTGACCATTCCAATAAGCAGTTGAAAGAGCAACTACAGGCTACAAAAGATCACCTCAACAAAGAGATAGAGATTCTGAAAAAGAACCAAAGAGAAATCCTTGAAATGAAGGAAACAATAAACCAAATTAAAAACTCAATGGAAAGCATCACCAACAAACTAGATCACTTAGAAGACAGAACCTCAGACAATGAAGACAAAATATCGAACCTTGAAAATAAAGTTGCCCAAACAGAGAAGATGGTAAGAAATCATGAACAGAACCTCCAAGAACTATGGGATATCATGAAAAGACCAAATTTAAGAATTATTGGGATTGAGGAAGGCACAGAGATACAAACCAAAGAATGAACAACCTATTCAATGAAATAATACCAGAAGATTTCCCAAACCTGAAGAATGAAATGGAAATTCAACTACAGGAGGCTTACAGGACACCAAATGCACAAAATTACAGCAGATTCACACCAAGACACATTATAATGAAAATGCCTAATATACAAATAAAGATAGGATTTTAAAGGTTGTGAGAGAAAAGAAACAGATCACATATAGGGGGAAAACAATATGGATATCAGCAAATTTCTCAGCCCAGACCCTAAAAGCCAGAAGGACCTGTAACAGTATATTTCAAGCTCTGAAAGAACATGGATGCCAACCAAGAATTCTACATCCAGCAAAGCTAACCTTCAGATTTTAAGATGAAATATAATCCTTCCATGACAAGCAAAAGTTAAAGGAATTTACACATAGAAAGCCAGTACTACAGAACATTCTCAGCAAGATATTCCATGAGAAAAACGAACAACAATATAAGTCATCAAAGGGAGGAATTATCCTAAAAGAAAAGCCAAAAGGAGAAACCAACTCACATTAAAAGCCAAATCTAAGCCAAAATGACTGGGAATACAAATTATATCTCAGTAATAACCCTGAATGTTAATGGCCTAAATTCGTCAATCAAAAGACATAGACTGGCAGACTGGATTAAAAGGAAAGACCCAACAATACGTTGCCTTCAAGAGACTCATCTCATAGAAAAGGACATCCACAGATTAAAGGTGAAAGGATGGGAAAAAAACCTATCACACACACAGACTCAGTAAAAAAAGTGAAGGTTTCCATCCTTACATCAGATAAAATGGACTTTGAGCTGAAGTTAGTGAGAAGTGATAAAGAAGGACATTTCATACTGCTTAAGGGAACCATAAATCAAGAAGATTTAATGATCATAAATATATAATGCCCCAAACAATGGCCCATCCATGTATATTAAACAAATCCTTCTCAATTACAAGAATCAAATAGACCACAACACAATAATTCTGGGTGACTTTAACACACCACCATCACCACGGGACAGATCTGCCAAACAAAAACTAAACAAAGAAACCATAGAACTCAATAAAACAATGAATAACTTAGACTTAACAGACAGATATAGACTATTCCATCCATCAAAGAGTGGAATATACTTTCTTCTCAGCAGAACATGGCTCTTTCTCTAAAACAGACCATATGTTATGCCACAAAGCAGCCCTTAGTAAATGCAAAAAAGTAGAGATACTACCTTGTATTCTATCAGATCATAATGGAATGAAATTAGAAATCAATGACAAAATAAAAAACAGAAACTTCTCCAACACCTGGAGACTAAATAATATGGTATTGAATGAAACATGGATAACAGAAAACATTAGGGAGGAGATAGAAAAAATTCTTACAGGTAAATGAGAATGATGATACAACATATCAAAATCTCTGGGACACTATGAAAGTAGTACTAAGAGGAAAATTCATTGCATTGAGCACATTCAAGAAAAGAATAAAAAGTTACCAACTCAATGACCTAATCTTACATCTCAAAGCCCTAGAAAAAGAACAGAACAATACCAGAAGTAGTAGAAGACAGGAAATAATTAAAATCAGAGCTGAAATCAATGAAATTGAAACAAAAGAAACAATTCAAAAAATTGACAAAACAAAAAGTTGGTTCTTTGAAAAAGTAAACAAAATAGATAAACCCTTAGCCACACTAACAAAGAGGAGAGAGAAAACTCAAACAACTAAAATTTGTGATGAAAAAGGAAATATCACAACAGACACCATTGAAATACAAAACATAATTAGAAGCTACTTTGAAAACCTATACTCCAATAAAATAGAATATCTTGAAGACATTGACAAATTTCTAGAGACATATGATCCTCCCAAACTGAACCAGGAGGACGTACACAATTTAAATGGATCAATTTCAAGCAATGAAATAGAGGAAGCCATCAAAAGCCTACCAACCAAGAAAAGCCCAGGACCAGATTAATTCTCAGCTGAGTTCTACAAGATCTTCAAAGAAGAACTTATACCAATATTCCTGAAAGTATTTCATGAAATAGAAAAGGAGGGACCCCTTCCAAATCCATTCTATGAAGCTAGTATCACTCTGATACCAAAACCAGACAAAGACACATCTAGAAAAGAAAACTTATGGCCAATATCCCTGATGAATGTAGATGCTAAAATCCTTAACAAAATTCTGGCAAATCACTTACAAAAACATATTAAGAAGATAGTGCACCCCGATCAAGTGGGGTTTATCCCAGGGATACAAGGTTGGTTCAAAATCCGGAAATCAATAAATATAATTCGTCACATCAATAGACTTAAGATTAAGAATCATATGATTATTTCAATAGATGCTGAGAAAGCATTTGACAAAATACAACACCCCTTCATGCTCAAAACACTAGAAAAAATAGGGTTGGCAGGAACATACCTCAAAATTGTAAAGACTATTTATGCTAAGCCCACTGCCAACATCATTCTTAATGGAGAATACCTGAAAGCATTCCCATTAAAAACTGGAACAAGACAGGGATGCCCACTATCACCACTCCTATTCAGAATTGTGCTGGAAATGCTAACCAGAGCAATTAGACTACAGAAATTAAAGGTATACGAATAGGAAAAGAAGAACTCAAGCTGTCACTTTTTGCTGATGACATGATCCTATATTTAGAGGATCCAAAAAACTCCACCAGGAAACTTTTAGACCTAATTAATGAATTCAGCACAATATCAGGATATAAAAGAAGCACACATAAATCAAATGCATTTATCTATATAAGCAATGAACCATTTGAAAGTGAAATGAGGAAAGCAACTCTTTTCTAAATAGCCTCAAATAAAATAAAATACTTGGGAATCAATCTGACAGAAGAGGTGAAAAACCTCTACAATGAAAACTACAGAACATTGAAGAAAGAAATTGAGGAAGACCTTAGAAGATGGAAAGATCTCCCATGTTCTTGGATAGGCAGAATTAATATAATCAAAATGGCCATATTTCCAAAGGTGCTATACAAATTTAACCCAATTCCAATAAAAATTCCAATGACATTCTTCATAGAAATAGAAAAAGCACTCATGAAATTCATATGGAAGAACAAAAGACCCAGAATAGCCAAAACAGTCCTGGGCAGGAAGAATGATGCAGGAGGTATCCCAATACCAAACCTTAAACTCTACTATAGAGCAATAGTCACAAAAACAACATGGTATTGGCACCAAAATAGACAGGTAGACCAATGGTACAGAATAGAAGACACAGAGACAAACCCACATAAGTTCTGTTATCTCATACTAGACAAAGGTGCCAAACACATGCAGTGGAGAAAAGATAGCCTCTTCAACAAAATGGTGCTGGCAAAACTGGAAATCCATATGCAATAAAATCAAACACCCTGTACAAAACTTGACTCAAAATGGATCAAGGATCTAGGAATTAGACCTGAGACTCTTCACCAAATAGAAGAAATAGTAGGCCCAAATCTTCTTCATATTGGCTTAGGGCAGGCTTTCTCAATAGGACCACCAGAGTGCAAGAAATGAAAGGAAGATCAATAAATGGGATGGATTCAAACTAAAAAGCTTTTTCTCAGAAAAAGAAACAATCAAGAATGTGAAAAGAGAGCCTATAGAGTGGGAAAAAATCTTTTCCACACACACTTCAGACAGAGCACTGATCTCCAAAATTTATAAAGAGCGTACAAAACTTATACCAAAAATGCAAAGAACCCAATCAATAAATGGGCTAAGGAACTGGGCAGACACTTCACAGAAGATGATACACAGGTGATCAACAAATATATGAAAAAGTGCTCATCATCTCTAGTAGTTAGAGAAATGCAAATTAAAACCACCCTAAGATTTCATCTAACTTCAATTAGAATGGATATTATCAGGAATACAAGCAATCGTAAGTGTTGGTGTGGATATGGGGAAAAAGGCACGCTTGTACATTGCTGGTAGAGTTGCAAATTGGTGCAACCACTCTGGAAAGCAGTATGGAGATTCCTCAAAAAACTTGGAATGGATCCACCATTTGAGCCAGCTATCCCACTCCTCGGTTTATACCCAAAGGTCTTAAAATCAGCAAAGTATAGGGATGCAGCCACATCTATGTTCATAGTTGCTCAATTCACAATCGCTAGATTGTGGAACCAACCTAGATGCCCTTCAATTGAAGAATGGATAAAGAAACTGTGATATATATACACAATGGAATATTACTCAGCCATAAAGAAGAATAAAACTGTGGCATTTGTTGGTAAATGGGTGGAGTTGGAGAATATCATGCTAAGTGACATAAGCCAAACCCACAAAATCAAAGGCTGAATATTTTCTCTGATCAGTGGATGCTGATACATAAAGGTGTTGGGGGGTATGGGGGCATAGGAAAAGAATGGAGGAAGTATAGATGGTGCAGAGGAAAATGTGATGGGAGGGGGTGGGGGAAGGAAAAATAGTAGACTGAGACAGACAGTATTACCCTATGTATATGTAAGATTATATGAATAGTGTGAATCTACATTGTGAAAGAAAAGATATATTCCCTGCTATATAATTATATCAAAATGGGTTCTACTGTCATGTATAATTAAAAAGAACCAAAAAAAGAAAAAAAACTTCCTGTTTTCAATTTTCAGTTGCTTCACTTTTGAATTGTTGCAAGAGTGCCAGGACATTTGACCTCCACATAGACGAATAATTGATTGTGGGCCACACTTAGGGTGATGAATAATTAGAGTGTAGCAGCTCTCTTTACCTGAGACTAATTCCTAGGGATTGACTCAAAGGTGAGTCAAGGGCAGGCAACACTTCCAATGGCTGGCAAAATGAATGACTTGGTCCTAAAAGGGAAAAGTGTTGGGTTGTGTAAATGTGGTGGAGAAACATCCATTATGAAAGGACTCCCTTTTTATCTAGTCTCTGTGTCTGTGAAAATTGATACCATATTTTCTTTAAACATATGGATGAATTTATCAGTTGAGTCCTGTGGTCCTGAGGTTTTCTTTAGCCAAAAGCTTTTACCTGCAGTGTAAATTTCTTCCCTTGATTAGTAATAATCTTATTTTCTGTTTCTTCTTTAATCAGTTTTGGCAGTTGTATTTTTTTAGATCAACTGAGTTTTGTTTACCTTTTCAAATATGTTACCATAAATTGCTTCTTTTATTGTCTTTAATACACAAGATATTTAGTGACATGCTCTTTTTAAAATTCCTGTTGCTGTTGTTTTTTCTCTCCCAACCCTGATTAATGTTACTGTTAACTTTTCAAAGAACTAGCTTTTAGCTTTTTTAATTCTCTAAAATCATGCATTTTTCCCCTTTCATTGATCCTTTCTTTTTTTTCCTTTTGCAATGTTGTGTCTTCTTTCACCCATAGACTATTTAAAAATGTAAGCTTAATAGTTGGGAATCTTTCAATTATCTTTTTCTGTTTACTTTTAGCTTAATTTCATAGAGGTTAGAAAACATATCTTGTTTAATATGTGTCATTTGAAATATTCTGGAATTTGCTTTATATTCTAGCATGTAATCAATTTGGTAATGATATGAGTGCATGTAAAGTCATTATTTTGTTTGATATTCTATGTTATGTATTATTCTCTCAGTTATTGAGGTAGATGTGTTACGATCTACAACTCTGATTGTGGATTCATCCATTTCTTTTTTATGTCTGTTAATGCTTTCTATAAAGAAATTAGATGCTAATATTAGATGCATACAAATTTGGAATTATTTACATAATTATTGCGTATTAGCAATTTTATCCTTACTAAAAGAACTCTTTATTTCTATTTTTGCTTCTTGTATTAATGTATACAGTGTTTTAAAAATATGATATAGACGAACCAACTCTATTTTTGTGGTACATAATATGTGCCATAACTTTTTCTATCATTTAACTATCAATATTTCCACATCTTTATATTTAAAGATTTTTCTCAGTCAAGCACTATTTTTATCTTACAGTGTTTTTTCCATGTGCATTAACACTCTGAATAAAATATTAACTTTTAGACTATCTTATTGCTTTTTTCTACATTATACTAGAAAAACATATATCTCTCCTTGGTTGTTTTTCTTTTGGATTACTCAACTATTATTCAAATGTCTCATACTATATATTTCTGATTCTCATAATTATACTAAATTTTACATCATGAATCTTTAACTAATGTAAATTAATGGTTTGATCACACACAGGATAATATTATAAGCTTGCAATACTTTTTTGTCACGTACACACTTTTGTCCATTTATTTCATTTTCATCATGTATTTACTTCCATGTATACTTAAACCCACAAGATTCACAATTTCATATATATTTACCATAAGTATAATTTTATTTTTTTCTATATTTACTTCTTCAATTGATCTTCATTCTCTTCTGAACTTCAGAGTTTCCCTACAGAGGCATTTTTTAATAGCTTAAAAACTCAAGTTACATTTATTTGAATGTAGTTCTAACTGGCAGTATGACTCAGTGTTTTGTTTTGTTTTTTTGTCAGGAAATGCCTTTATTTCATCTTTATTTTAGTAGATATTTTTTCTTGATATCTATATTTGGAGTAGCAGATGTTTTGTTTCACTCTTTAATTACTTACCTCTGTTGGTTTTTGGCTTCCATCATTTCAATGGAATAGTTTCAGCTGTCAGTTTTATTGTTCCTTTGAAGGAAATACACCTCAACATCTCTTCTTAAGATTTGTTCTTCAACTTTGGTTTTTAGCACTTTTTCTGCAACATGGTTTCTCTTTCTCTCTCTCTCTCTCTCTCTCTCTCTCTCTCTCTCTCTCTTTCTTTCTCTCTTTCTTTCTTTTCTTTTCTTTCTTATTTGACTGGAATTCTTGGAATGTCTTGCTGTATGGTTTGTTATAATTTGTTCAGCTGAGAAAATTGTGGCCATTATCATAGGATATATCATTTCTTCCCTGTTGTCTCACTTCATTGTTTGGAGACTTCTGTAATATATATATGAGGGCTCCCATATCTTCTGTATATCCCTTTCCCTCTATTTGTTATGTATTAGATATCTCATCCTGATGATTTCCAGTTAGATAATCCTTTGGTTTACTATATCCAATTTGCTATTAAAGACATCTATTGAGTTATTTCCTATCACATTTTCTTTAAGTTCTGAAATTCAATTTTTTATGCATTTCACTTTTCCTGCTGAATATCTCCATTTAATAATCTCTTCCCTATAATCTGAATGCCTGGATTATGTGTTGGTCTATTCATGTTGGTTATTTGGTCTTTTAGTTTTATTTCTTGTTATACCTGGTTACTTTTATTCAGTGCAAAATATTCATGTGGGAAATTATGGAGGTTCTAAGTGATATTACCCTTTTCTGGCTAGGACTCACTATGTCCTCTGATGTGCAGCCTGTGTGGAAGCCCATGATCTAATCCAGAAGTGGGTTTGAGTTTGTTAAGTCTTGATCTAATTATGCTTGCTCTTTTCCCAGATGCTAATGGCTGTTTGAGTGTCCCAACCAATAGGTTATACAGGGGCAGATCTTTCATATTGCAATGTAAATTCTAATTTTTGCTACTTTCACATTCCATGCCTGCTAAAACCTTCCTTCTGCCTTTCAGAAGCTTTTTGAAAAGATTCTTATCTTTTTTTCATATCAGACCATGAATTCTGTAAATTCCTTTAGAGGAAAATGCACAGAGTTCTGAGATTATCTTGTTGCTCCTCTCCTCTTTCAGAAATCTTGCATGTTTATGTCCTACCTATGTTGGTAGCCTTGAATTTTGTTTTTGGTCTACTTAGTATCATGAAATTGCCAAAATTTCTCCTTGCCACAGTGTCCCTTTGCTGAGGCTCTCTTGCTTATTTCTCACCTTCTAGCATTGGTCTAACCAATGAGGCTTTAAAATTTCATAATTTAGGAAATGACAGCTTCTACTCTGGCAGTAACATAGGCCGGTAACCAATAATCATACCTTATGAGAGAAACTTGTCCTTCAGTGCCGTTCTGCCGCTCAGCCTCTCCTGAATATAATCTGATATATGTGGGCCAAATCTGGGACGATAGCTGCATGGCAGGAGTCTAATCTAAAATCTCAGAATTTTACATATATAAATTACTTCAAATATTTGACCATAGATGGTTGCCAAGAAACTTTGCAGGACTTGGCACAAATAATTCTTTTTCTGGGAACAAGCATGAAAGCATCAGTCCTAGACTTTTAAAACTTAGGATGTTAGGGGAAAAACCAATAGGACCTCCTTTTTCAACTGAATGGATCAGTGTGATTCTCAAATTTTAATATGCATCAGTTATCACTTGGAAGACATATTAAATCAGTATTCTTGGACCCCACCCTCAGTGCATTTCATTCAATAGGATTGAAATGAGCCCTGAAAATTCTAACGAGTTCCCAAGTAATATAGATACCGTTTCCAGGACCACACTTTCAGAATTATTGTCAATAAACAAACAAACAAAACCTAAAACATTAGGATAAACTGCCAAATAGTGAACAGAAATTTTAAGTCAACTTGTCCAGTTTATTATTTTCTATAAGAAAATAAAACTCAAAAATCTGAATGTATGTTTTGCTCCAAGATGAGATAAGGTTATTAATAGCAGAAATAAACCTAAAGTCCTGTTCCATTGATTGTTAAACCTGTGTTCTTTCTGCTCCATCCTGATAAGAAAAATTCACTTCAGGGTAATGCTATTAGTCACTCGACAGTTTTTAGATAGTAGACATTGATAATTGGAGATTTTGATTGATTTTAAAGACACATTTGTTGGGAGTGATATACCTAGGTTCAATGACAAGCATCATGTCTTTAAATCAATCATGATTATCACAATTGGTAGAAAGGACATCCCAAGAGAAGTGGTACTTAAAACTAAAGTTATAATTAATCATAATTTTTATTTGAAAAAAGGAATATTTGTAGACATATTCTCTTTAGCTATAGCAGTAGCAACAGTAGGGGGTTTTGTTTTTACTTGCTACTGCTGTCAACTAACTTATTTGGAAATGTCTGAAATAATTTTAAGTGAATGAGCACAAGAAATGTATATTCTAAATCCAGGTATTTTTCTTCTTCTTTAATTTTTTTCTGCTGTTTTCATACTTTAACAGGACTTATTCCATGTGACTGTGAGTCTGCTGCTGGGATATTCCCAAATTAATGGCCAGGCTATTGAAGGTAGAAAACAGCTTTAATAATGTCTTGGTTCAATTGGGCTCTTTGATGAAAACACTGTAAGCTGGGCATAGCTCATAAATGATGGAAGTTAATTCTTCAAGTTTTGTACTGGAGGTTGGTAAGTTCAAGATCAACGTGCTGGTTCATGGATTATGCCTCCTAGTTGTGATCCCACATGTGCAAGATGCAAGGCAGCTTTCAGGAGCATTTTTTTGTGGACACTAATGCTACTCATGAGGTCTCCATCATTACAGCCTAAACACCTCTCAAAGGCCCATCTCCTAATTCAACCTGGTTGGTGACTAGGTTTCAACATAAATTTTGGGGATAGTTACAAATGTTTAGGCCATCCCAATTACAAATATCCTTCCTCTTCTAGCCTAGGACAATCACTGATCACAATGGGCATTCAACAACTCACAAAAGTGTCAGTTTGCTATATAATCTCTAAGTATTTAAATGGTCAAATAACCACTGACAAAACTTAGAATAAATCATCCCCATACTACTAAATCACCCTGGACCATAGTTAGCTATGTGGGACACAAATTTGGTTTAAATAAAGCAGAGTATTATAATACCTAATACTGATGCTAGCTTCCATCTCAGTTCATCAATTTATCAAGTCATTAAAACATCATTTCTGAAATGACACTATGTCGGTAACATGATAGAATTTATCTTTGGATATTTACACATAATAAATTTCTTGCCACTGTTATTTGATGACTAACTTAATGAATATAGTTATTTTGTGCCCACAAAATGCCTCTGTCCATTCTTACACAGAAAGTTTGTCAGGTGTATAGAATTTGAAGTCAGACAATGAAAGACTAAAATTGGCATATATAAGAATTTCTAGTATAATTTCCTCTATTAAATGCTATCTTCTACCATCAATTTATTAGTTATCTAATATTTCAATCATTTTAAAAGTTAATCTAAGATACTTATATTGTATCAGCTGGAAGACAGTCTGAGGGAAAAAGTAAAAAGACTTTATTTCAAATTTTGCTGGAAGGTATGTCCACACAAGGTTGTCTGAACACATTTCATACTTAAAATGAGGCAGCCTGGCAATATTAAGTGACTATCAAGAGTGTACATCTACTTGTGCTAGACCCAAGAAAAGAACCTGGCCCACCTGCCTCACTTTCCATCCTGATTTAGTTTCTTTTCAGAAGATCAAAGCAACTTACAATAATTTTTATTCTATATCCTCTGCCACTTCTCTATTTTAAAAATTTTCAGTTTTAATATATCTTAAGATAAATGCTCTGTCACTCTCAATAAGAAAATTATTTTGACAATTCTGAATTTAGATATGCCAGACACATTGAATGAAATTACTTGCATACTGGCAAAATGGAATATAAAGTAACAACTCCTTTTTGGGTCAGAGTTGATCTCTAAGAATTTTCAAAATTTTATGATTTGTTTATTATTCACAAGATTATGGATGTATCCCAGGTTTGAGCCTGACCCCTAATTTGGCATCTCATTTTAATCCCAAATTACAATTTATATTGCAAAAGTATCCCTGAGTTTAAACATTTTCCTTTTCATAATCATGAATGATGGAAATATCTTTTAAATCCTATTTATCTATTGAGTTATTCAACTCTTCATCACTGTGATCAAAACACCTGACAAGAACAACCTAACATAGCTAACTATGGTCCAGGGTGATTTAGGAGTTTGGGGATGATTTATTGTAAGTTTTGTCAGTGGTAATTTGACCATTTAAATACTTATAGATTATATAGCAAACTGACACTTTTGTGAGTTGTTGAATGCCCATTGTGATCAGTAAGATTGTCCTAGGCTAGAAGAGATTCATAATCTGAAAATGAATTAGAAGGGAGCAAATCCTCTTGGAGAAAATCTGGAGATGAGGCCACATTTGGAGTGTAAACTGCATGAGCACAGTGGTGCTGTTTTGCTCATTTTCTGTCCTTAGGATCAAGAGAAGTGTTCTATGTGTTGTAAGTGCCCAACAGATAATAATAATCAAGTATTAATAGGGCGAATGTATAAAATATCATGATTTAATGTAAAACTTTTAAAACTTAAAAAACTTTTAAAAAGTTAAGGATCATATTTTATCCTTGAATGGAAGCAGACTTCTAGTTGTTAATGTTTTCCTTTTTCTGCAAAATGCATTTCTCCTTTTTCTTAATGTATGCTATATTTTATTGACCTCATTTTGTTTTTTTAAAGGCAATTTAATTTTAATAGGCACTGAATATCCTGCAGTTAATATTTGCCTGAGATTGTGTTCAGTTTGCAATTGTGTAGATGAAACTCTCCACTTTAATCTAGTGCAATGCATTCCATTTCTACTAGAGACTAACATTTTTAAAAAAGGAAACCTTAGTGAAATTTTGCATTTAAGGTGACAACTTGTGCCACAATTCAACATAAACACATGATTATTAAGGAAAGACAAACAGAGGATCCTTTCAAAACTTAAAATTCTCTTAAATTACTAAAAAGTAATGATGGGACTGGTACTAGGCATTTGGTGGTGTAAACCTTTTAAATGAAAACCACGTGATGGCAGACTTTCAGATGAGATGGTGTTATAAACACACACATTTAACATTCTCATTGCAATGAACAAAATAATGCTAAAAGTTGAAGAGTAGGATATCAGCATAAGCACTATAAAAAATGAAAGAATGTCACTCTAGCAATGAAAAGAATGTCATTCTACTGTGAGACATTTCAAGAAATTTCTGCTTGATACTGTGAAGATGGGATCACTTTATAGAAGTCTCTCCTAATTTAATAACTAAATGTAGGCAGCCTTATGATTAATAAGAAATAAATAGCATTTCTAGGCATGGTGGCCCTTGCCTGTTATTCCAGTGGTTCACGAGGCTGAGGCAGGGGAATAGAGAGTTCAAAGCCAGCCTTGGCAAAACCAAGGTGGGAAGCAACTCAGTGAGACCCTGTCTCTAAACAAAATACAAAATAGGACTGGGGATATTGCTCACTAGTGGAGTACCCCTGAGTTCAATCCCCAGTACCAAAAAAAGAAAGAAAAGAAATAAACAACATTAATGTCAAGGTGCCAGCACTCTTCTATGAACTCTAAGTGCATTAACTTGTTTAGTCCTCTTAAACCTGTGAAGATGATATTATTGAGGGAATTTACCTTTCTTATCCCAATTCTCACTGTGCTAATAATTGCCAGAGGTAGAACTAAACCCTCAGGTAATAGTAGGCTGCAGTCAGCGTTTGTAGCTACACATTTTCTAGCTACATAAATTAATGCTTAAATAAATTATGAAATATGTATGTACTTTATTTCTATGCAGCCATTAAAAGTGTAATTTGAAGAATATTTAAAGAGAGATATAAATATTTATAACATGGCTAAATTAGAAAGCAACATAAATTAATATGATTGAATGCACCCATATAACATGTTTGGTTAAAAATTTTAACAATGACATTCTTTATTGAGGAAGTTCATGACTGGTTTCTTCTCCTTCTGCATATGTGAGAATATCTCACTATTGCTTTCATACATGAATGAAAATTTGGCTGCATACCTAATATTTTGTCACATTCTATATTCTTTCAAAAAAGAAAGTCAGTGTTTAAAAGAACTCCTTGTAAACTGGAGGCCAGTGAAGCATATGGAGCAAAACAGAACTGTTGTAGATGTGAGAGCAAGCTTGAAGGCAAACTCCATGAGAAAATGTTGAGCATGTTAGTATAATCACATGTTCTACAATTCCAGATGAAAGAAATGTGGCCTTTGCTGGGGAAGAAGTGAAATTTAAGAGCAGGCAAATTCATTCTGGCAGACATTATAGTTTATAGATTTATTTTCTCAGTGATCTTTATAGGATAAACATGCTACACTTAATCATTATAAATGCACATATGATTACCAGTAGGACTACAAATGTAATGTCTGAAATATAAAGTATTCTCAATAGTAAGTGGTCAAAGAAAAAATGAATTAAAAATAAAATATATAGCTTAAAATAAAGATAGGTAACAATGACAAAAATAAATACAGCATTGCACTAATGGCAAAGGACTTTATTAATGGTAAACTACATAATTGTGTCTATAAATAAAGGCCAGGGACTTCAGTATGGGGGGGGGACATTTTTTCTCTTTGGAATTAGATCATGTCCCAAAGTGAAGTCTAAAAGATCAATAATCTTGGTTCCACTGAGGCCAGGGGAAAAGAAGACAGTCGATGTAGGTAATAAGTAAATGGGTCCAATGGGGAAGATGGAGGCAGGTTGTAAAGGAAAGAAAATCAAGTGCTGGTATCTCCAGAGCCTTTGCCCATCCTCCTCCAACCAATTGCCAAGGTGACCTACATCCAGGGAATTTTTCCTCCCTGCAGGGAGTTGTAGGAGTTGTTCGTTAATGCCTTCTGGGATGCTCCCTTCCTGCCCAGGATCACACCAGCTTTGGCCCACCTTTTGATTCATGTAGGCAAGATACCGGGAGAAAGAGAGCATAAGAACAAAGAAATCTGAAATGAATAAAAGGAATAGGACACCCCACTTCTTTGGATCCCAGCTCTGGGATCCCTTCCCTGCAGAGAAGTTATGCCTTTCTTCTATCCATTAAGTAAAACTTGCTTTCTACCATTGCCACAGAGTTTCTTGGGTATTTAGATCGATTGGCATCACCCGTATCACCACCACAGAGCTACAGTGGTGAGTTCGGGGTATTTACTTCTCCCAAAGGGTGAGGGCAGGACAGAACAGTAGCAAAGCACCAAGTCTAGTATCAAAACAACCTCCACTCATCTTGGAATCATCTTAATCCAGGGTGCTAAGGCATCTGGGTCATTAAAAGAAGAAAAGCAATTAATCTCCAGAGAAAGATAACATCATTCTAGAGTTCACATTTTTTCCTAAAGCGTGATTTGGAAAATATTATGTATGTTGAATTATATGAAAGAAAAGTATTCTGAGCCACACCCATCTAGGGTCCAGTGAGGAGACTGGTAAAGTCTTTCCCAAAAAAGAAAATATGAAGTTGAAAAAATAACAAAAGCAACCAGTTCAGTTCTCCCCAAAGTATACAAACTCTGATAAATATTTATGCTTGAAAATTCAGTTGACTTGAGGTAAGAAGAACTGAATCTGTGGCATTCTGGCCTAAGGATACCTGGTTCCCCCTCAACCTCACCATCAAGCTTCTTGGACGCTCTATTGGAACAGAAAGGTCAGAGGAGTGCTAGGATTTTGCTGTTTGAGAGGAAACTCACACCATTAAATCAGTGAATGATTCTCATATCCAGTTGCATTGTTGATGGCTTTTTGAGGCAGGTGATGTTGAAGGGGAGGGTAAGTGGAAAGGACCAAAAGCTTTAATTGTCCAAATTGACTTGGTTGGAAGAAGACTATGCTAGATTTGTCCTGTGTCTATGTGTAAAAAGAATGAAGAGCCCCTAAGGCAGTCTTACATCCCTGGCCACTCCAGATGCTTTGCCTATGTGAATAACATGCAAAACAGCCAAGTGAGATGCAGAAACTGGAAAGATTTAAAAATGACCTAAACTTTCAATGCATTTCCCTATCCACAAACAGATATATTACGTAGAAATTTTACTACCTTGAAATGGTTGAGCACAAATCTCCATGCAGTTTTTCCTGGCCATTAATTTAAAAACACACAGGTGTGACACTTTTAAAGACAGGCTTAAAGATAAAATCAGGAATATTTATTTCAAAAGTCCAACAGAGATATCAGCAGTAACCCATTGCAAAGGAGACTGATTTCAGAAATTTAGTCGCAATTTACTAAACAAAGAAATAAATGAACAGACAAAACAACAAAAACCTATCTCATGGGGGGAAGTAATCCATTGCTGCTGCAATTATTTAAAACATCAAAATGTTTAGTTTTCAAAGAAAGAAAAAAGTGCAAGCCCTGCTATAGGAAAAAAATTTTCTAAGGAATCAGTTTCTGAGTGTGTATGTAGGGTTTAAGAGACAATAGATACTATGAAAAGCTACTGTGAGTGTGTCCAAAGAACTAAGACAAACTGTTTAAAGAATTTTAAAAAAAGTATGAAAACCTGGAAATCATGAAAAATAACCTAAATGAGATTTCTCAAGTCAAGAAGGACAATAGCATTAATAATAAAAAGTTGTATTTCAAGGACTCAATTTTAATTGGCAGGAAAAAATTCATTGAATCTGAAGATAAATAAAAATTGTATTGCTTAAAGAATTGCAGAGAAACCAAGGGTGCCTCAGAGACCTATGGGACAAGAATCATATGTACTATGTGTAACAGGAATGAGATAAGGAGAGGAGACAGAGAGTGTAAGTTCATGACCCACACATGATGGAAGCAGTAGACAGGAAACAAACCTTGGATCTGCAAGCTTTCCTTTATTCTGCAGTAAGATTCATGAATCTGGCATGGGAGGGCCCATGACCCCCCAGATTACAGAAGGAGTCTGTGTTTTTATAGTTTCATTGGAGACTGTACATGTGCAGTTTGGCCAGTCTGGGACTAGTTGTACAGGTTAAGACTTTAACTTAGGAAGGTAATTGTAAAAATCCGAAATTCATTATGGGGGACACAGGAGTCCAGATCCCAAGGGATGAGTACTCAAATCTTACCCATTGCTTTTCTTTCTCTGGGATCCATTGTTTCCCAGAGTTTCAATATTTGCTGTGCCTCCAATTATGGCTAATTTGCAGTGGGGAAAGGTCAAAGTCCAGGGCCCAGCATTTCAATATTTGCCTCCTTCCTAATGTTTGCTTTTGGTGGAGATGCTGGGGATGAACCTGGGAAGGCGTGAAAGTTTGCTTTTCCTTCTCACTCGTTGTTATTGAGAAAGGCTGTACTAGGAGAGGTTTAATGTTTGGCTAATTATCCCTCCCTCCTCTCGAGCCACACTATCCCTCCATTTTTCTTGAGGAGCTGTCTTGTAGGAATATAATTTTCCATAAACCTTCAGAAAGGAGTAGATAGATAATAGAACAAATTCCTAAGAATAATGACTGTGGCCACCTAGTCACCTATGCTTGTAATCCCAGTTACTCTGGAGGCTGAGGTGGGAGGATCATAAATTCAAGGCCAGCTTCAGAAATTTAGCAAAGACTTAGCAACTTAGTGAGATTCTGTGTTAAAATTAAAAAAATAAAATAAAAGGAATTTAGGAACATAGCTCAGTGATAGGACATCCCTGGGTTCAATTCCTAGTTGAAAAGAAAAGAAAAAAAGAAATGAATGGCTGAAAACTTTCCATATTTGATGAAAAACAACCTACACATCTAAAAATTATATTATCGCACATGACAGTAGACTGTTGAAGACCAAAGATAAACAGAAAATATTGAAACCAGAGAAAAATAGACTCATTATGTATAGAGGAGAACATCAATATAATTAATATAATTAAAATCTTCTTCTCTAAATAAAACAGAAGCCAGGGCACTGAAATGATATACTCAGTGTTGAAAGGGAAAAATTAAAATAAGTCTGGATAAGATGATAGACTGAAATTATGCAAAATGAGTTTCAAGACTGCAATGAACTAAATTGGAAATCAACAAATATAAAATTCTAAAAAATCTTCTCAAATGTTTAGACATTTTAAAACACACCGAAATACTGCAAGAATCAAAGAAGCAATCAGAAGGAAAACCAGAAAAATTTAAAAATTGAAGTAGAATTTAAGTCATCATGGATAAAACAGTAAGTAAATGACAGTTATACAATAGCAGTTAAGAAAATACCTAGGGAAGTCACAAAAGTCATAAAAGTTCATAGATGAATAACCTAGGAGGAAAATTCATGAAACATTATTAGTTAATAAAAGTTGACAGAAACAAGCAGAAAAAGAAAGAAAAAAAGGTAGCACATTTTAAGGTTATAATTGTTTAGAATTTCTGGAAAACACGAATAAGCAATTATTAGTCTGCAGACAGCACCTCACTTAACAGTGGCACAACATATGATTTTTCCATTTTACAATGGTGTATAGGCAACAAGCATTCAGTAGAAATCACACTTCAAATTCAGATTTTGATCCTTCCCAATACTCTCTGGTGAAGCTGTGCTGCTGCTGTGAGGGTCAGATCTCAAGGGTGCATGTCAAGGTACTGTGTAGTCAAGCTATGATTTTCTGTAGGTTAGGTGTATTAAATGCATTTTGATTTGCAGTATAGTCAATTTGTGATGGGATTATGGGGATGTAATTCCACTCTAAATCAAGGAGCATTGACCTATTGTATTGACCTATTTACCCCACACAGAGTTAGGCTGTTCAAACTTTTCCATCACTAAGGTAGTGAGCATTAAAAATGAAGCAAGGCCAAACTGAGGTGTGTATCAGTTATATAGTATGAATTTCCAAGAAATAAAGCAAAACAAAGTAATACAAGGCATCTCATCCATGATGTACACAGATTATATGTTGGGACAACATTTTGGAATTATGCTTAAGTGTTTCTGAATGATGAATAAGGGGTGTGTTTCTTACCAAATGCTTCAGGTATTCTGTTGTTGTTGTTGTTCAAAAAAATTTGGATATTAGAAAGAAAATAATCTGAAAGATCATTGAGAGAAAATACTTGTAACTTTTGAAGTGTCAGAGCCTCATTAAGATTTTCTGTACAGGAATAAAACAACTCTCACCCCTGAAAATCCGTATCATAGTATGTTATAATGTATATGGCGTATGATTTTTGGTAGTAAGTAATTGATATTTTCTTCCCCTTATTATGTTGTAAATCCATTAGGTCAGAATTCATGCCTTTTTTGTTTTTGATTACCATATGCTAATGCTATAGGGGAAGATGAATGCCACTTGGCAAGGCTTTTGAATTAATGACTAATGTAAGTGAAAAATCACATTTCAGAGCAAAATCATTTTTCTACTATGATCACTTGGCTTATTTATATTTTTAGCAAATGGATACTGATTGCATGTCACAAGTATGAAATCTTTATCTTTCAATTATTTGACTTTTAAATGTCTTTTGAAAAGAGATTTTGCACTCTCTGCTGTAGGACATATCAAGTTCAGTAAAACATTTGATGAGTTAATAATCTTTTTCTTTCCTGGTCCGAAGCACAACTGAACTTATTTCTAGTTGACACACCAACATTGAAAACATACATTTTCTACAACTGAAGAATTAGAAGCAAGTTTTTTAATATTATGTTTAGGGTATAAAGGATTCTATAAGCAATTAAAAACAAATAAAAGAACACTGACTAAGCTCAACCACCTACTATAGAACCTCATATCAATATATGCTTTTAAAATATCCTCTATCAATAATCCTATACCAAATAATATGTTCTTCTGAACACTGATTTCTTTTTTTCTAAATAGACATATTTGTGGGATGAAGTTTGCTTTAATTAATGCCCAGAGGGATAAACAGAAAGAAGCATTTTCTTCCTCCAAAGACTGAGGGTGTATCATTTGTTAGAAACAAAAAAATAAAAGAGAGAATAAGCCTTTGTATATTTTCTCCATTGTAGATTTCTTATTATGAAAGAAGATAATGTGCAAGAAAATTGGATGATCATAGGTTTCAAAAAGGAAGGAAGATCATGGGCTAAAAGATGAAGTCTGAGTGTGAACTAAAGTACATACTAATCCTAATCATGGGAGTATACACATTTACATATCTGTACACACATATCAACTTGATACCAAAATCTCAGGAAAATGTGCCTATGCATCTGGGTAAAGCCAGAGGTACAGCACGCTATTTTCAAGGGTAAGTCATTCATAGAAAAAGTTAATTTTTAGAGGAGTTATTGACCTACATTTTATATTCAACCAACATAGCCTGCTAAGGTGTTTTAGGACTTGGCATGTAAATTATTTTCTACTACAGAAGGAGGAAGAGGAAAAAGGAGAACATATACTAAAGAAAAATAAGAGATTATACTCCATTTATGTGTGATCTATCAAAATGTACAAATGTATTCTACTGTCATGTGTAATAAATTCGAAGAAATAAAAAAATTTTTAAAAAAGGACAGATGACTGAGGAAATTCTTTTCTTGGAATAGGTTTGAATTAAAAGAAGAAACTGTATGAGAATCAGAGTGAAATTCAAGCCTGGATGCCCATGAAAGCTTTGAAGATAGAAGAAAGAATCTAGGAACGATACTGATGTAAATTTCTTATCATGTGCAGTTTATTATCTTGGTACTATGTGAGTCACAAACATAATTCAGTTAGCACGTAAGAGATAAGTGTTGGGGACTTGGAAAATATATGTTTTTGCTCTAAATATTTTTGAATAAAGAAAAAGATCTTATCTTAAAGAGATAAAGGTGCATTCTTTTCTTTGTGACAATGAATTGAATCCAATTTAAGGATACTAGGTATTTCATGGGCTCCAAAATGTAATTCCTAAAATATAGTTATTTGTCTAATTGACAGTTTTATACCTCTGGTGGTTTAATTTGGAGGTAAAGGAAGATAATTGCACTTTTAATTTTCTCATTTTCTACCAAGGAAAATGTTCTTGACAATAATCTTCCTGCTTTTTTGAGAGAAAATTGCTCTGTTAGAGATGACACTTTGAATATCATGAACTTTTAAGCAGTATTTTATTATATAAGATGCATATTATTTAATTACTGTAGGTTGCTATAATTTTTAAACCTACATTAAAAACTGGTTTGATCGATTATGAAGGAAAAGTAAGAATGAATTAATTTAAGTAAACTTAATACTCTGATTTTTCTATACCTATAATATAATTCTAGTTTTAGTTTCGATGATCCTATCAGACATCTATAATAGCACAAAACGAACAAAGAGTTCAACATTAAAATTGCTTTCCCAGCCAGAGACTCAATTTTCCTTATCATCATAAGCCTTCCATTTTCGCAGCACATACTTCTTCAAAACAAACCTCATGATTCCTCTGAAGTCTGTTTCCTGGTTGTCATAAATTATTTCTCCATTAAAAATAACCACAAATCAAACCCAAGATTAAGTAGTTGCCTGAAAATGATGCTCCCTGCCCATCTCCTCCTCCTTGCCACCAAGGAGTCATTGCAAAGGGGAAGTTTACTGTACTATTTCTATATCTGTGTCCCAGCAGTGTCTCCCCCACAAAAAAACACAATTTTTATGCATTATACTTTTCTATGAGAAAATAAGCAATCGTCTTTTCTTAGTCACATTTACTGAATCTTTTCTTATTAAAATGTAGAGATAAGAAAATTATTTCAATGTAATAAATAAAGTATCACCTGTCTATAAAATTCTGAAACTAAGGTTAGAATGTGTGAAGGATGACAAAGGACTTGGTAGGGCAGCTGCTATTGCAGATAATGTAGCAGATTCTTATGAGTGGACAGCCATGCATGGGTGAAAAATTAAAGGTTTATAAACAAATCATGAACTGAATGAACCCAAGACAAAACTCTTTGCCAATGCAGCATATATTCTTCATGTGTCCTATCTGTTGCCATATGATTAGCTAGGAATATTTGTGTTTACCGTTGACATAGTTGTCCTAAAAACAATCCCCTTTCATGCCATTGTGAGTATGTGACCATGGAGTAGGAAAAACACTTCATGTTTTATTTAACTAATATTAGCATTTATTATGTTTTGGATATTCAATAAAGAAATAAAACAGAGATGCCATAAGACCTTATGGATCTTACAGAGGTGTATCCTTCAAAGTATCATGCTTTATACTTAAGCATGGTAAGGGTTATGAAAAATACTGAAAGGTAAGAAAATTAATAATAAGACATTTTTTCTAGTTGTGGAGAGGAGAAGTAATTTAGACAATATACTCAAGTAAACAATGCTAGACTTGAAATTCTGAAATTTAGAGAAAAAATGAGTAAGTAATAAAAAAGTTTAAGGATAGGGAGTATGGTGGTGTTCTCTGAGACCAGGAAAGCATAATGGGAAAAAATCACCTTAGCTAAAGTTCACGGAATGGAGTTGAGAAGTGAGATTGGAAGCAAGCAAGAGTGCATTAGTTTTACAGAGTTATTAGCACTGTCCCCTTTTCCTTGTTAGAAGTGGATATCCATTGCCTCATTTAGGAAAAGAAACGAATTTGTGATATTAATAATTATTTTCCAGATCAGATAGAGGTCACTGGAAACAGCATGTAATCTTTAAGATTGATGTTTAAAAGTGCCTTGTAAATAATTTTTAATAATATCTTAAAGTTTTTATATAAGGATTTTTCCCATACTGCACAGCATTTATTTTATTTTGAAATAAAAGAAGACTCTTCTGATGTCACTGCCCACAAGTAGGTAACCATGTTTAAGCCCTTCCTGTGACAGGGTGAAGGTTGGCTGGCATACAGGATCCCACGGTGATCACATAGCTTTATGTTGGTTTCCTGAGTGCTGTCAGGAACTCAGGGAAGTGTCCATGACTGTGCTTCTATTTTTAATGGAATTAATATTTCAAAAGATTCTACCTCTGTATAATGCATTAAATAATAGTAAATTGAATTATGCCTGACAGCTGTTTTCCATCTGTGTTACTTTTTCCTCACATAAGAAAATAATAATTCACATTGCTTTAGTAACATGAATCTATTTGACAGCTTTGTGATTTTCTGTCAGTCAACTTAGAGGATGGAAGAATCCTTATGATGGATTAATTAAATTTAAAAAGCAAACAAATATAGAAAATAATAGGATCTTTAGTCATTCACATTTTCATCACTGATAGTAACACACATATTCTGAAAAACTGAGTAAATATGTACTAAGCTATTATTTAATTATTGAAATTGCAATGGCTATTTGTTGACTTGGTCTCTGAAATGGAATCAGAATTCAACCAATATTAAAAATATATGGGATCAAATTTTGAAGAATAAAGAAATCTAATGAATTGGTTTTCCAGTGAAAACTTTTCTTGGAAGTTTTTCATTTCCATTTTACTTCTGGTATAATAAGTAGGACTATTCAATATTGAAAACATGCCTATCCTTTCAGATTTGTGTTATTATCAAACCTGAAGGCTGTTCTGTCAATCAAAATTCGTTCCCAAGCATGAGAATGGCTTTAGTTCAAAATCTCTGGATCCTAAAGACGAGTACTCATTTATTTTTAATGATACATCTCTTTTTAAGGAACTAAATTAATTTTAAAATTAAGTATATTTGTCCTATTGCCATTTGTAAAACTCCAATAGTTTGACATCTGTGGAGGGTGGTGCAATGTATAATTCTAGGTGGAGTCAGTCCCATTCCAGTTTATATGAATAATCCCTGCAAGTTCATACACATAAACCCTGTCCTATGGCACCTTTAGAGATCTCTAGAATTCTTTGAAGCCTCTGATCATGTTAAAGAGAGCAAGCCTTGCTTCACTGCTGCTGCATAATTACACCACTATATAATATGAAATTAAAATGATATAAAAATTGTTTTGAAGTGCTGGAAAAGAGATAGTCTAAGACTCTCATACATGAGAAAGAAGTACATAAACAAAGTCCTATGATGGTTTCAACTTTCTGCCTAGCTACACTTTCCTGCCCTTGGTGCACAGATACAGAGCCCATGTAGAGTAGAGGGCAAGCCTGAACTAAACAATAATCTTAGAGACTGGGACTAATGAGATGGACGGGATTTGTGGCGAAGGACCCTGCAAAGAAAATGGCAGAAATGTGGCGCCAGAAGTCTGCATGGGGGTTTCCTGTAAGTTCTTGGCTGAGAACAAGATATTCATGTTCATGAGCCCTACTAGACAGTAGCTCCTGTGAGATGAAAGATAACCAGCTATGCATTTTCGGGAAACTTTTAGAATTTTTGTCTGGCCAGAGGGACCTTCCTGTTGTATTCAGTTGATAACTCAGAAATGAAATCAAATGTGCAGAAATATGTTAGGAGAAAGGAATACACACTAGGACCAAATATCAAATGGAACCAGATCTTTCCTAGCAAAAATTAAAAGTCAAAGATGAAGCAGGATCTTCAAGTAACATAATTTACTACAAAACAAAATAAAATAAATGGGAAGACAACATGTTCAAATTCAATAAAGTAAATCATTCTCATGGTCCACCAAGCAGAATTAGCAGAAATGAGAATCTAGAATATGTTATACATAATCAATAAAAGATGCAATAAATTGAAAGTTTCCAAGATGATAAGGATGTGGGATTAATCATATAAAAATTTCAAAACCTCAATTATACATATTTTATTCATTCATTAAAAAATGGATGTGACCAATGATATAGGGACAAAATATAAGCACAAAAAATATAAATCGGGGACAAAATCAAATGAAATCTAAAACTGAAAATGAACTGAAATTCTAGATCTGAAAGAGAAAAAGAAATTCACATATCAGCACTAGACTAGGACACTAGAGAGGAAATGTCAAACTTCAAGATGTATCAGTAAAAATTATCCAAATTGATGATTCAATTTAAAGAAATTAGAAAACAGTAAGAGGTGAATGTCAGAAACAAATGAAATACTAGGCTTTATGAGATTGGAGTCTCAAAATGAACAGAGAAAATACAGTGGAAAAAAGTACTGGAAGGAAGAATAGCTGAAAATATTCTAATATATTTGAAAATATATGTTACAGATAAAAGATGCTAGTAATTTGTCTCGAGTAGATAAATAACAGTAAAAGTAATGTGACACACTAAAAACTGTTAAAATCATTAATAAAATAGTATGATTAAAATAATATTTATTACTTATACAAAATTATTTTCAGAAACGAAATGCACAAAAATAGGAAGACATTACAAAAACAATATTTTAAAGGCTAAAAAAAAAGATTTTTAAAAACTGTCAAGTCGAATGTTATAACCAGAGAGAAATACTCCGTAAAAAGGTTGACAAAAAGACATTGTATTAGTGAACTTTCCGTCACCATAACAAATGTCTGATATATATATATATATATATATATATATATCAACTTATAAGAGAAAATATTTATTTTGACTCATAGTTTTAAGAGATTTTTATCCCACGATAAAATAACCCTATTACTTTGGGCCTGGGGAAGGCAGTGTTCCATGGCACCAGCGTGTTCTGAAATAAAAACTGCCATCTACTGTCTGGGAATTTAAAGGGAGACAGAGACTAAGGTCCCACAATCCTCTTCAAGAGCATGTCCCCAAAGACCTGAGGACCTCTCCCATGGCCCCACCTCTTAAAGATTCTATCACCTCCCTAAAGTTCCATTCTGAGGACCAGGCTGCTATCACATGAACATCTGGGGGACACTTAAGATTCAAATAATGGCAGAGATTATACAATAAATTATGAAAAATCATTTTGGGAAGAACTGTAATACAAAAACGTGCAATAATATAACCATAATGAAAATAATACCAAAATGGAAATTTAGATCTAAAAGAAGGAATAGAGTCCCTCAGAACTGAAAATAAACGTGTGTGTAATTTTCCTTTTAATTTCTTTAAAGGACAAAGATCTATTTAAGTAAAGTAATAAATAATGAATAAATAACACCACTGTGAATTCTATATTATTTAGAAATGAAAAACGTGACAAGAAGATGGTATGACATGAATCTAAATATACTTTTATACATTTTTCATATTGTATATTAAGTGACACTCTGAAACCAGATGGAGTGCAGAAATATGAAGATGCACAGTGCATCACTAAACAAATAAAAAACCATATTTTGAATATATGATTTAAAGAATGCCAAAAATGTTTGTCTCAAATCAAAGCCAGAAACAGGATTAAAAGGAAGAAAATAAAGGATACTTGCCCAAAACAGTCATGAAGTAGGATTATACAAAAATCTATGAATAATTACATAAAATAACAATTGAACAAAAATTCAAATTTAATGAAAATATATTCATAAAAAATTAAAATCAGAATCCCCAGCACCACAAAAAAAAAATTAAAATCAGGGACTGGGGATATAGCTCAGTTGGTAGGGGGCTTGCCTCACATGCACAAGGCCCTGGGTTCAATCCCTAGCACCACAAAAAATATAAAATAAAATAAAACAAAATAAAATCAAAGAGGGGGTTCAACCATATAATGTCCACAAAAGATGTAAATTAAATGGGAAGACAGGTTGGAAGCTAAAATATCCCCAGGGAATAACTGCAAAATTGTCAATAGAAGAAAATTGTATATTTAATAGACATATACAGAAATAATTTTACTGATATTAAAGTCAATTCTATATGGATTATAGAAGGCCTAAAATATGCATGCCTTTACCAATAGCTTCAAATTACATGAACTAAAAAGTAATAGAACAACATGGAAAAAGAAATTCAAGTTAAAAAAATGATTGAAAAATATTCTTTTCTTAGAAATTTTTAGAAAAACTAAACAAGAAAGAAAAGAAAGTGAAACAGAAGATATGAATAACACTGCCAATTTAACTAACATTTAGAGAGAACATGCATAAAAAATGCAGAATGAATCTTATTTTCAAATACATATTTGAATCTTCAGTAAAGTTGACTTTATCTCCTGGTGAAACAATTCTCAAGGAATTTCAAAAGAATGAACTTCAGTTCAATATGATCTCTGACTTTAATGGAATTATTTTAGAATTTGATAACAAATTATGTAAAAAACAATATTCAGAAAAGAAGTATTGCATTTCATAAAAAATGGGTAAAAGGAAAAATCTTAACAAAATTGAATGTATTTCAAAATAATAGTGAAAATTTAGCTAACAATATTTGTATAATAATATTAGTTGAGTAGAGATAGTAGAAAAGAAATATTTAAAATGTTTATATAATTTCTTCTTTAAAAGAATATTCCCTTTTCGAAAGAGGAAGAGAAAATTAAATCAATCTGGTAAACATGAGATTTATATTGATCAGGAAGAAATCTGTGAAGTCCATAGATTTCATTCTATTAAACAATGATTCTGTCACCTGTGGCTTCCAAATATTTGCTGAACTGTTCATTTCTATCTCCATAGACAGCTACTCTAATATACCATAATTGTTTTCTTGAACTATTTCAGTGGCCCCCTAAACAGCATCTGTCCCATCCACCAGCTTATCCCCTCTAATTTCATTCAGCTTTTTCGATCCTCAAAATTCAACCAGACTAAATCATTAAATTTTGACTGTCATTAAGAATTTTGATAATCTTTCCAGTTAGCCACATACAGTAAAAGATCATTTCAAAATGAAAATTGACATTGATACGAACATGGCTTCCTTAAACTTCTGCTTTCAGCATTCAGTCCAAGAAAAATTTACTGATGATATTAATACTAAAGTCACAATAACAGACTGCCATAATTAGTTTTTTAATGTAATTTTCACCATTATGTATACTCATTTATATATATAATCTTATGCATACACATATATACATGCCCTACTTTGACAGACTTCCTAGGTATTAGAGAGTCATTCGTACACAAAAGCAAAGAAGTTTACACAATATTTAGGATAATAATGCAGTGCACTAATTAACTGAAAATGCAAAGTATTTTCTGCTATTCAAAAATTCATTTTATTCAAATGGTTGCACTGATATAATAAAAATTATTCTTGGGTATGGGCTCACAATAAAATACATATCTTTTAAGAATGAGTACAACACATTTTCTTTTAAACTTTATTCAGAATTCAATATGATTCAATAATATATATACATATACCTTGAATTGAAATAGATCACATATTGTCCTTGAAAGATTATTCTTCTGTGGTGTTTGGTAGTTCATCATGACCAAAGAAATATATGAATTGACAAATTTAATATTGTTTGGTCTTTCAGGTACAGAGCTAAAAACTGCATACTTTTGTATTATTCCAACTTGTAAATGTACATAACTTTAAAGGTTCTTCTCCGTTTAGCTATAGTCAATTTTACATGCATAGAATAAAGATAATGATAATATTTTGTCTCTAAAGAATTTGGAAATCCAGGTATAAAACTGCTGCAAATTACAAGGTATTACTTTAGTAAGATACAAAACACTGAATCTTGAGACCCTTTAGTGTTTCCTTTTAGGACATTTCATGTTAATGTATCTCCAGATAATTTTTTTGGCTGTACAGCATATGCCTGCACTCTGTCTCTCTGATAAATGACATCCTCCTACTTTTTTCTGTACTCTATAATTTGTGTTATTGAAAATGTAAATCTTCTAGAAAAGAGGCCCTGAAATGACTTTGCCAAAAAACTTTCAAAATCTCTAACTACAGGCTTTGAAATTATTATTTAAACTTTGCAAAGTCAGTCATATTTCCTCTGTTCACCCAATCTTGGTTTTACTTTTTCAATTACTTTTATTAAATTGATCACACCTTTTAATATGATTTTAAATTTTCTCTTTAAATTAGAAAAGTCCCAGGAAGAAACCCAGTAAAAGTACTTTTCTGAGTGCTACCCCTGATGATGCATCTCATCACTCTTGGATGAAATTTTGACAATACTATATAGAACTCAACTTGAAGTGTGAAAATCAACATGCTTACATGAAACACACATGAAGGACTTTAAGCTGGCCTTAGGCAAATGAGGCATTCAGAAGTCACATTTTAAAAACTTTTCATTGTTTATACAAATCTAAGTTACAATTTAGGATTCTTCTTTGGGTTCCTTGAGTTTCTTTGGGTTTCTGATGCATTCTTTCATTAGATTTATCATTATCCTCTTAGAATTATAAGCCTGCTTAATCAATATTGTATGCTTCAATATAATACTTGCAATAATGAGTCCTCACTGACTCAGTCTCTGACCAGACAAAACTATTTCATAATTTTTAGATTTATCTCTTCCCATATGTACAATGTTTTGGCAGGTTCAAAAAGATATAGTATTATGGGAAAAGGTTCTGATGTTAGAAAGCAGGTCAAATCATGTATCATTCATTTAAGAATCACACTCTCATGAACATGTTTTGATGCATTAGTAGTTATCAGACTAGACTAAGTCTTGCTGGAGTAGCAAGACTCCCAATCTGAGGGACGTAAAACAAGAGAAGCTTCACTTTTCACTCAATATATCTATTTTATATATAATCTATATATCCATTTACGTTTATCTAGGAAAATGGGATGCAAATTCAAACCCTTCTCATCCCAATCAGTTGTGGAAGACACAATTGAACATTCTCTGAATATTCTCTGTATCTTCTCCAGGAAGCAAAAAGACTTTGCAGATTTCAATAAGGAAAGGATTAAATCATGGACCACCTTTAGTCACATGACTTCACCAGCAATGATGGCTTGAGACCAGGAAGTACCCCTAACCTGTGCTCACATGGAAAACAGCTGTAAATATTTGATATAAAGTTCTACCGATTACTACCTTTATTTCTTCTAGTCCTTTAAAGAAAAGATAATTAAAATGCCATATGCCATAGGGTTGCTTCAAGGAGTTAATTAGATATTGAATGCAGAATTCTTATCACAGTGTATAAAGCATAACTTAACACTATCTTATCATTGTAATTTTTTTATCTGCAACAATCTGGTAAAAAAAAGGAATATCTTGCATTTTTTACAATGTTATATTTCAATTTTCTTTAAAAAACATAGAAATCATTAGTAATTTATCCTCTCACACTGTGAGAAAAATGAAACACTCTTTTTACCAGATTTCTGATAACACATGTATTTTTTTTCACCTTTCCATATTTTTGGCATTATATTCACAACAAATACTGGCTTTAAAAATAAGATTCCATCATAAATAGTCCTTGGAAAAATAACTATATTGTAGGATTTGTAATCCTTTTTCTCTAATTCTTCTGAGGCAAGTTAAACATTACTAATATCATCTACAGACGAGGAAACAATTCCACAAATGAAAAAATATCTACAAAAAGCTGCACAAGTAAACAGCACAGTGAGAATTTGAAGATGTCTCTCTGATCCCCAAATTAAAGTATTCAAAATGCACAGCATTTCCCCCATTTTAACCAATTGCTTATCGTAGTAAGGTTTATAATTACTCCTTCATACTTGTTTAGTCTTTGCAGTTATTTATTTGACACTTATTTAGAATATAAGCACTCTGAAGTTCAAAGATAGTTATATTAATGGCTAAGAATAAAATTAACAAGTTGTGAGATAGCTTTTTTATATGAATTAAGTTTCTGACCCCAGCAGGCTTTATTTTTACTATATGATTGTTTTGTGAGGCATTTTGTCAATAATGGTTATAAAAATTATGTACTGATTATTCCTGGAAAACTTTCATTTTTCTATTTTTTTCTTTTCTTTTTTTTTTTTTTTTGGTACTGGGGAACTCTGTTGGGAGCCGTGATATGGAACAAGTCGTCTGATTTTCTCCTGTTGTGGTGCACTTCCATCAGTATCTTCCTGTGCAAAAGTACAGGTTAACATTGCCCAGTTGCTATGGCAACACTGGCCCATGGTCTCTCAGTGCAAAAGCTCAGAGTTATCAGTTTTAACCTGGAAACTCAGACCCCAGCTCCCAAGGATTGAGCATTCTGACCATAGCAAGATAACCATAATGTCTCTTCAGCACTGTGACCTTCAAGCCTGACTACTTTGCCAAAACTTTCTAGAAATAACTTTGTAATGACAAAACCTATATAATAAAAGTGTCAAGCCAGCTCTGGGTCATTGGTCTCAACAAGAGATGTTTATGTGTTTTTCTTAATCCCCTATCACCCTTCAGCAGCTTCTGAATTAATGATCCCACAGTTTGGGGCAGAACCCAGGGCTACTTAATCACTACTGAGCCACATCCCTTCTGCTTTTCTTTTTCCATTTTGAGACATGGTCTCACTAAGTTACTTAGGGCCTCACTAAGTTGCTGAGGCTGTTTTTGAACTTGTGATCCTCCTGCCTCATCCTCCCAAGCTGCTGGGATTACAGGTGTGAGCCACCACACCTGACTCCTAGAGAAGAGGACTATCTTCCATTTCTTTGGACTATCTCAGCATCAGTTTGTTTATAGCAACATAAATATCATCTGAGATTTCAAGAGAAACAGAATACATAATGTATTCTTTCAGTTTTGAGTTAAATTAATATCATGTTTACATCCCATAAACACATAGTTCTCTAAGGGGTAGCCTCCCTCATTGAAATGGCAACTTAGAAATTAACTCTAAAAATGTGCAAAACAATTATGAGATCCTAATTGTTATTTTTAATCATGTCTGACCTGCAGTTATTTTAATGAAAAATACTTATTTTTTCATCCTATTAAGTACAAGGAAATGATTGAAGAAGCATACACTTACGATTCTTTTTAATGGAAATGGTGCCACTATTTTCTGTTTAAAAAAATCAAGAAGTAAAAGGGGGCAAGCAAGGAAGAGCACTGTCAACTCTACCCTCCAACAGGAAAAACTTCAGCAACTAGAGACTGCACTAAGCATATGGAGAGATAGATAGATCTGATCAAATAATTTACCATGGCTGCTTCTGTGAAATTCCTAATGCAGCAGGCATACATTTTGAGATCATTTCAATGTATCACATTGTGTGATCATTTTTGAGATTCATTAGTTATACTACATTTTAATATAGAATACTAAACTTTATTTTCTTTGCAATTTAAAATTAGGAAAAATTTTAGAAGATCAGAAGGAATAATCAGACAGAAATATTATTTGTTGGTAAAGATTGACAAAACAGTGGAGAAGAAAAGCAAAGGAAAATGGTAGTATCTTAGGAAATACAGGGGAAATTTGAGTGATTATAACAACAAAAAATACATTCAATTGGACAATAATCTGAATTTAAAGAAGTGTCACTTAGAGATTGATAGACAGAAAAAAATGCAAAAAGCAAAAATTAAGCATACAGTTCAAGGGCCAAAATTCTGCAGATTAGAAATTGCAGTAGTATAAAAGGTCTATAAAAGGTCAATATGATCAGAAAAGGCCCTCTTTTCTTTATAGGAGCATCCTAAAAAGGGTAAACTACTTGATGCAATGAATCTGACCATAATTTACAAGAAAAACACTTCTACTGACTTAAATGTGTTACCTCACTTGTTTTCTATTCATAAGTTATATCTAAACTTAGACTTTCAGATTATACAGTAGTTTATGGATGAGTAGAGAGCTCCAGGTAGAATGATCTGAGTAATTTATTTTGGTGGTCTTTGTTATGGAAATATTTCCAAGACTAGGTGAACTTTAGTCCTGATTTTTCATTCATATGGCAAGAATGCTCACATAAATCATGTTCTTATTCACATCATTACCAGTTTTTATGCCAGTTAAAACAAATGATATTTGAGATATTTTGAGTCAAGCAACCTCCGTTTGCAGTCATTCACATCAGACAAAACAGTCCTGAAAGTCTAAGTGTGGAAAAGTATGAGTTAAAATCTTTTGCTTTTTTCAGTATTATTCATTACTTTTTCAAATATATTTGAGCTTATTTTCCTTCTATGATAAGTTGAATAATTTGAAGAAAAAAGTTTTCTGACTTTCTTAGTATCATAAAACAATTTTATTTTGGAATTACCTGAGAGAAAAATGGAAAGTATCCTCAGTTCACCCAAATCCTTTATTAAACAACATTGTAAGTGAAAATCTGTTTTCCCTGCTATTATCTGAGTGTACTGCTTAAAGAAACAAATAAACACTCTGACAGTTGACTGACAGGAAATATGTTTTGTTTCCTTTTTTATTCCAGCTTCATTATTTTCCATGGAGATGGATTCTTGAAGTGACAGGTTGTGTTCATTTCCATTCAGCTGCTCATTGACTTGTGCAACATATCAAACTCCTTGCCAAAGTGGGTGAAAAATAAGTGGTATCTAGATATAATTCAGCACAGAAAAATTTACCTGTAAGGTAAGAATTTGGGGTATTTGAAGATAAAGTCATTTTTGAAAGTCCACTGCCAAATGTCTACAATTTTCATGATTCTGATTTAGTGATATATCCTATTAATCTGCCAACACTTGTTAATGGCAATCATAATGTAAAGTCTTCTAACACTGGCATCCTATATCTCATTAAGGCATCTCCTCCCATTTTTCCTGCAAACATGACATTTAGAAGACCATTATATGACTTACATAGATAATTGCTACAAGGTTCTAGGAAGCCTTGATCCTGCTCTGGCTTAGAGTCTGTCAGCCTACTGTCAGCACATTCTAGCAGAGCTCTTATTATTTAAATATTCTTGACAGGACCTCACAAATAGTATGTTTTTTTAAATTGAAAAGTTTAAACAGCTTGACATTTTAAAGGTTATCACTTTCTTTCCCAGCATAATTATTGCCATCGTATTTTTCTAAACCTGTATATTGGCAACAGGAAGAAGTTAGGAGTTTATTTTCTACAGATTTATTCAGTATCATTTTAAATAATAATGCATAGTTATAAGCAATATGTGAAAAAATTATGTCTGATCTTTTTTTGCATGTATAATTATTATTCTAGGCTTTTTCTTCTGAAAACATGCAAGATAAAGCTTAGATAAAATTGAGCTTAAAAGTCTGAAAATGAAATAAAAGCTACGTTCATGATAAAATTGCAAGTCTTCACTTCCTTTGAAATGTAGGAGAGGCCAATTTAATTTTAAGATCACTTACAGAGTCAGATTGGGGGAACCCCTTTGATTCCCACCCTTTGAATTTTAGCCTCCAATTAGAATAGGAACACTTTCCTTATTTTTTAAATATAAAATAACAGAATTGTGAAAATGAATGTAAGAGATACTGTTCAGAAATACACAAGGCTCTAAATATGAGATTTCCAAATTACAATAGGGAGGCAAAGTGACATTCATTTTAAAGTGTATTTATTACCCTTAACCATAACATTATATAGAATTGAATAAAAATTTCACAATGGCTTTGATTTTAGGTATATTCATTTTTGTGTGTGTATGTGTGTGTGTGGTACTGGGGACATAACTCAAGGGTGACCTATGACTGAACTACACCCCAGTCCTTTTTGATTTTTATTTTGAGATAACATCTCACAAGGTTGCTAAAGGTCTTGCTGAGTTGTTGAGGCTGTCCTTGAACCTGTAATCTTCCTGCCGCAGCCTCTCAAGTCACTCGGATTATAGGTGTGTACCTCTGCGTTCTATGGAATATTCATCTTTTAAAATCTGAAAAATCAATATTCAACTTTTATTTTTGTTTGTTTGTTTGTTTGTTTGTTTGTTGATACCGGGGATTGAACTCAGGGGCACTCAGCCACTGAGCCACACCCCCAGCCCTATTTTGTATTTTATTTAGAGACAGGGTCTCCCTGAGTTACTGAGGCTGGCAGTAAAAATGCAATCCACCTGCCTCAGCCTCCTGAGCTGCTGGGATTACAGCATGGGCCACTGTGCCAGGCTTCAACTTGTTCTTAAACAATTCTGATAAGGAAAGATCTTAAGGAAAATAAAATAAAACAACGCTGGACAAAATTATTTTATTAAAAGCTCTTTATTATATTTAATGGAAAGCTGCTTTTCTAAAACACATTTATGGTTGTGGTTGCAAAATGACACTGCAGAAATATCCTTACTCTAATCCCTGGAACCTTTGAATATCTTATGTTACATGGCAAAAGGGGCATTGTAAATGTGTTTAAGGTTAAGAACTTTGATCTGGATAGATTGCTGTGGAAAACCAGGGTGTTCCCTCTTTTATCACATGAGACTTTAGAAGCAGAAGACTTTCTGGAGTTGGAGTTCAATTCTACATGAGATAGAAGTGAAGGTCAGAGAGGTCTGAAGCAAGAGGAACTGGCTTTTAAAAAAGAAGATGCCACAGGCCCAAGAATGAAGAAGTGCAGGAGGCCACTGGAGCCTGAGAACAACCTTTTGTAGAAGAAAGACAGGATATGAGGACTGTAGTCAGAACCCTGAGTGAGAGTGAATTCTGTAAACAACTTGCAGTAGTCCGGATTCTCCTCAGTAGCCTCCAGAAATGACTCCACCTTGACCTTCCTTCTTATACACAAAGTAAAAAGAAAAGTCAAACCCATCTTTTTTTCTGAAAAAATTTTATGATGTCTTAACATGCTAAATGTGGTAAATAATATAGCAGTAAAACCAAATAACTCAATATTCCCTGATTCTCTCCTATGGTCATTAACAAAAAACCTATAACTCCTACTCCTATTACCTGAAATCATTTCAAATTTTCAAAAATAATTTGACATCTTCCTGTAAGCCTTCAATTTTCCAAGTTTTAACCTTTAATTCTTTGAAACATTTTTCCTTCCTAAAAGGCATTAATTAATCTCTCTGCTTAGGCCCTATTTTGTCTGTGTCCATCATAATCTGTGGTGCTCTGTATTAAACACAGTGATTCAGAAGTGAACTGACAAGATCAAAGAATGATCTATTACTTTTGGTAGAAAGTGATAACAATGCAAGAATATTTCTTGGCAGACTTTTCATATGGTAGAATTATACTTAGCTGTGATCAGTTTATGTCTTTGGAAACTTCTCACATAAACTGCCCCAAACCAGCTGCATGCCAATCAAAAACTGATTTGTTGATTGCTTTTTAAAAATCACACCCATTAAGCATCCATGCACAAACATCTAGGCCATACATACATATGCAGTAGACAGCATATCTTTGGTAATTTTTCTTTAGATGATTTTGGTCTGTTATCCAATAAGTCAAGATTATGTGAAATCTTATATTTCCTCAATTCAAAGAAAGACCAATATATTTTAATAAAAATTTTAGGAAAAAAGAAAACTGCAATCAAATTAACTATGTGCAACTGTATAGGACATTCCTTAATTCAGTAATGCCAAAATGTGAAATAAGGTTCTTCTTAGAAATTATATATATTTAATATGTATCAAAATACACATATGTATGTTACTTATATAGATATATAATCTTATGCCACATACAATGTTTCAGTAAACTATGGACCAAATATGATGGTGGTCCCAGAAGATGATAATGAAACTAAAAATTCTGGTTACCTAGTGGTACCATCGGTATCATAATAGCATACAACAATTGTGTTATTCAATTTCATGTCACTGTAAAAAAATACCTTGGAAACTAAACTTATCAGAAGGGAAGGTTTATCTTGGCTCACAGTTTCAGAGGTTTCAGTTCATGATTGCTTGACTCTGTTGCTTTGGGCCTACGGTGGCACAGAACAATACAGTGGAAATGTATGGTGGAGGAGGCCTGTTCACCTTATTGTAGCCAGGAAGCAAAAACAGAAAGAGCTTGGGTCCTAATATACCCTTTAAGGACATGTCACCTTTTCAATAGGTTCTATCACCTAAGTTTCACCATCTCCCAATAGAGCACCAGGCTGGTGGTCAAGATGTGGGCCCTTTGAGGACATTCCAGATCCAAATTCTAGTAGCAATATGTTACTCAACTATTTGTGGTGATGTTGATGTACGCAAATCTACTCTGCTGCCAGTCAAATAAAAGTATCACACATGCAAATGTATGTACCAAATCTCATTGTAACCAGGAGTACAGACGGGGCGATTTAAGGAGGATCTCTGGATGATTCTTTAGTTTAATTATTTCTATCCCATTGACAAGGACAGGAGACCCACATAATTTTAGGAAATGTTATACCTGAAGAAACATTGCTAGGCTAAATTGAAAGGGGTATAGATGTGACAAAAATAAAGAAAGATGTCAGATTTGGGGAATTCTACAATCATGAAACAGGTTACAGGGACATTTGGCTGTATATACATGCTAATCTTTAAGAGAAAGAAATAATGATTTCAAGGGCAGAGCCACAGACACAGAGATAGAGACCAGAGAGGCATGATCAGAGCAGAGGCCAAGGGACCTGCACATGTTCAGAGGGTAGACAGTGTAACTTATCTCAGTCCTTACTGTAATTTGTACTACATGGTTTTGAACTCAGTAGGATCAATGACTTCTTTATTTCTCCTCATTTCTCCCATCTAGATTGGCAATATCTCCCCTATTCCTGTCTATCACTCCGTGTTGGAAGCATATATCGTGTTCTCAGTTCAAAGTTGCATAGATACACAGGGATTTTTCCCCAGGATGGGTCATTCTCAAAATATCTCCTGTACTGATTTAGATGATTTTTCAGAATTTTTCAAGTTAATATTTAGATGAGATTTTGCACATGGGTTGATGGTAGAGTGGATTAAGAATGTTAAAAAATTTGGTATGTAATTAATTTGTTTTCATGTGGGAAGGACATTAATTATTTTAAGACTGAGAGATAACTGTCTCAAAAGCAAACTCAGCATGTACAAACTAAATTCATAGATGTTACCTGATGTTATCCCCACACACTGAGCATTTTCCAGTGTGTCCTGTTTGTGAAAATGGCACATAATCTACTCTATGCTGCAATGCAGGAAATGAAAAAAAAAAAAGTCAGCGAAACTTGTATCTTGCTTATTACATCTTTTGTTATCCATTATTTTCAAGATGTCCATTATTTTCTTCCAAAATTGTTATGTATCCATCACCCCTGGTTCTGGAACCTACCATTTTCTTTTCTGGACGATTTACATAGTCTCCTGGTTGTTTTCCTCACACTGATTCTGGTGTTCAAGCCAAAGTGATCATTCAAAATTTAAAAATGACCATTTCATATTTCATGGTCAATACACTTAAAGAATGATTTTTTCCACCTTTAAGTAGTCCTTTGCTGATCACTGGACTTTGCTTTCAAAACTTCCCCTGGAAAGTAGATATACCTCTGGTGTTTACATCATTCTTCAACAAGAATTGAGTCTATGAAGGAAAATCCATCATGGTCAATGAAATGAAGACATTAGGAAAGAGAAATCAACAGAAGAAGTATTCCAAGATGAAATTTTATATTGCATTTGATGTGTAGGCATATATTTTTTCTTTCTTTTATAACTTCCTTCTTTTCTTCCATCCTTCCTTCATTCTTAATTTCTATTTCTTTATTTGATCAATACCTTTACTCCAAAAAAGAATTGGATCCTTCAAATAGATATAGAACTAAATTTATTATACAACTTTAAACTAAAAATGTCAAATGGGAAGCAGATGCAAATCAATTGATATAATTCTATCTGATAGATTTGTTTTAGAACCATAAAGAGAGCTTAGTATTTTTTAATATAGACATGTCCTCCAAGTTCTTTAGTAAAATAGATTTGTTTGCTCCGTAATAAAGAAATAATGAAATAATAACTCCTTTGGATACTAAATAATAGCTGATAATTAAATGAAAACAACCTTGAACACTTTATATGAGTTATCTGATTGAATTACCACAATATCTGTATAGTACATTATTATTTAAATTTAATAAATTAAAAAGAGTAAGACATGAAAATAGGTATTTGAATCCAGTTCACTGACTTCAAAACACATATTTTTACACTACTTTATCTCTAAACTTCTTTTGCAACATTATAATTTTCCAGGAAAAGGAAACTATTCCTGTGTACAAGTGTTAAAGTATTTTCTATGTATAGAATTTCCTTTGAAGTTCTTAAAAGTATGATAACACATCATTTGGTATCTAACTTAAAAATATATAAGAAGTACTTTTAGAGTAAATTGGGATAAAATAATGTATACTTCAAATATTAAAAGTGAGGAATCTTAAATTCCTAGTCCTTTGAAGACAATGTTAATAGAGACTTGGATTATTAGGAACTTGAATGTACAAGTGAAAGAAATGTGGAATCACTAGGAGACTTCAGAGTGCAATGAAATCAAAGCATGAAAAAGAAATGAGCTATCAGTTCACAAGAAGACATGGAAGAAACTTAAATGCATATTACTAAGTGAAAGATGTCAATCTGAAAAGTCTACATTTGATTTCAACCTTATGATATTCTGAAAAAGCCAATACAAGCGACACTGAAAAGATGAGTGGTTGCCAGGGGTTGCAGTGAGAGAGATGGATGATAAAAGCAACTAAGACTTTTAGGACCATGACAATACTTTCTACAATACTCTAACGATGGATATGTGTCCTTATGTATTTGTCCAAACTCATAAAATATACACCAGTTGTGACTCCTACTGGAAACTGTTGACTTTGTGTGATAATACGATGCAATTCATTCAACTGAAATGAATGTACCACTCCGGTGCAGCAGAGTGATAAAACACGAAGGCTGTGCAGAAGTGGGACCAGGAGGTGTATGGGAGAAATTAAGGTATGGACCTATGGGAGAAATTAAGGTATGTGCCTTAATTTCAATCTTGCTATGAACCTACAACTTTTTTAAAAAATGACTTTAAAAAGAGAGAACATAATGGAATTAAATAATTTCATCAGTTAGAGATCAGAATTGTAGTAGTCAAAATAACTCAAAATAAAAATGCCAAGGATAGGAGTAATCTCTAATGAGATGAAGAAAATGGACTTACAGGGGCAGAAGCAGCCCTCTGGATTATTACATGTGCCGTGAAGTGTGTTCTCAACATTGGTTGCACAAAAGTATAGATTTGCAGACTTTCATTAAGTTTTATTCTTAAGATTTGTACATTGTACTATTTAAAAGTTAAGCCCATATAAAAATAATAGAAAAGAAAAACAAAACAAAATCATGTGACAGGGAACTGAACTTACTTCCTTTTTTTGATATGTTTTCTTGTACAGAGTTATGCCGTAGACAATATGTATTTATTTTTTCAGTAGAAAATTTGATAATCCTGCTGCCAAATTCCATTTTTCCCACTTTCTTTTTTCCTTCCCTCCTCTTTACATATTCTCTCTCTCCCTCATTTATGTATCTTAGTCATTAATGTTTTCCAAAGAAGGAACTAGATCTTTCTAATAGATATTGAACTAAACTACGGTATTATCTAAAATATCAAATAGAAAACACATTTAAGAAAAATAAAACTCAAGGCACTTGAAAGATAGGTATGTGTATGTGTATGTAGGTCCATATTACTAAATGAATAAGAATCAGAAACAAAAAGGAACCAGAAGGGAGCTCTATTCTAAAACTTTGTTAAGGCATTACAAGCTATTGTTATGATTTGGTTGCCCAACAGAAAGTCTTCAAGAAGGTAAGGGGAATGTCATGCCTGGCTTATTAGGCTCAGCACAGGCCTCCTATTCTAGCAGGACACTGAAAAGTTTAAACTGTTCAAAAGAGGGCATCGAACTTGCTATAAGAACATTTCTACTTTTACTTATTTATTCTTTCATTCCTTCTACATTCATTTACATTCTCTACAATGTTCCACAAATTGTGACTTTGTTATTTACAGACTAAACAAACAAACAAATAATTTCCATAACTAAGACTAGGCAATACATGACTGAAGTTTACTTACACATTAAGAGGTGGGTTTGTCTTTAGCCATGATGTGATAATAGCATCAGATACATAAAAGAATCCCATTTCATAATAATAGTGACCATGTTGAAGATAAAACCACTAAATATCAGTTTAACTTGAAGTAAATGTAATTTGAATTATGGATAAAGAATTACTGATGAATGCCAAGTATTTAAGTAGGAACAGTAGATTCAAAGGTCAGGAGTTTATCAATAGTGTTAAATTAATCATTTTGATTTTATAATCAATCAGATTCATTTTTATTACTGAAATTCCCATAATTTGGCTCAAATAATAAGGTATAATAATATTATTTTAAGGAATCTTTGAGCAGATGCTAATATTTCATTATACCATCACTACAATATATTAAATGCAAAACTCCCATTGATATCATTTTCATTATCAGTATAACTATATGTGTTTGGATAAATGGGACTAAGCAATAACGTTGTACTTCCTCTTTTTAAAAACGTCTTAGCATATTATGATCTTTGCACTATCAACTTTCATTGACATGAAAGCAAAATGTCATTCTGAGGCAGATGGTAAAGCAATACTTGACTTGCCTTTGGAGTACTTCCAATTCTATAATTTAATGATTTTTTCCACGTCTAAGTTTTTGTTTTTGTTTTGCTTTTTGTTTCTGAAATTCCTTCCTGGACATAATATCTGTTCTCACTTTTACTTTATCTGAACCTTAAAAGATGATGATAGCTGAGGCCAATTTCCAAAACAAAAGATGACAATTTTTTGTGCTACAGGAAATATAGAGGCCCTTTGACATTTAATAATGAGAGCAAAATTACCATGGGTCATATTTTGAGTTGTTGAATGCAAAAACTAAAAACAGAAATCATATACAAAAATGGGGTAAGGTGGAAAAAGGAACCTTATTAAAATAAGTTAGGAAGGTGTTGTCTAGGATCTTTAATTTGAGGAATTGTGAATTGCTTTAGGAAACTAAATCAGGGATGAGTAGAAATTAAAAGTAACAATTTAATTTTGTTCTTTCAGGGAAAAATCAGAAATAAAAGTCATTTTTTGACAATACTACACTGAACTAAGAATTTAATCTAGTCTCAGAAAAAAAAATAATTAGATGCAAAGAAGAATAGAGTCATTGTTGTGGTGATTTAATTTTATCTGAAAAGACGTAATTTTTCTTCTTCCTTTAAATGTTTGTATGTTTTCTCTTCAGGTTAAGATGTATGTACATTAAGTGGAAAGATTAGCTTTTCACTAAAAGTGAAGAGACTAATAATAAAAGAATTCAAAAGCTTCTTTCATACTTATTGTAGATTTTGGACAGTTGCCTAATCCAAACCTGAATGCAATGGAAGCTTTAAGGTGTCTGTACATATGACATTCTGAGCTGATTTTGAGACTCTAAGTGTAGTGAATGGACTACCTACTTTATTTGTCTTTATTACTTGTAGAATAAAATATATGTATAATTAACTCTGGCTTAATTATGTTAAAGGTGACCTACAAAAATATCATAAATTTCAATTGCCTCAGCTATGTGCTTCAGCAGTTAAATATCCCTTCCAGCCAAGCCAAGATAAGTCAGCAAATAAGCTGATAAATAGTGACCCTTTAATGCACTTTTTAAAGTCCTCAAAGTCAAACTCTGCCATGCTTTACTTTTGCCAATAACATCAGAGCTTATATGTCAGGTCTTACAAGAGCTAATGGATGGAAAGTTGGGAGAACTTCATAATCTTATCCAGTCATCTGCTTTTATTAAAAAAATGGTTTGATGGATAAATCTCTCAGCCTAAAATACGCCATTTTTAACTACTAGATTCTAGAAAAAGACAATGGGAAAATAATTCCTATGACGTATATTTTAATACAAATGTAACTTCTATTTTTAAAAATTGTAATTTCTAAAGTTAATAAAGCTTATTACTATCTCTATCACTTTTTCTGTCATTTTCTCCCTTATATGAGTCAAGATTCTCCAGAGAAAAAGAACAGAAAAAGGCGGAGAAAGGGGTCAAAATTCATTATCATATCCTATTTTAATATTCAGACTCTCCAAATGTTAGGAAGTTGTAACTTAACAGAAACTGATATTCTTGTCTCCTAGGACAAACACCGACCTGAACACTAGAAAAATATGCCAGTGGAATTCACAGTTTCTCCATAAGAGATCGGTTCCACATTATTCCATAATAGAAACTCTGATTTGCCTCTTTGGAATCTACATGTGGAAGCTACTTACAAATTTGCCATGCAATCTGGTGATAACAGTCATTATTATTGTGGGTTGAAGGCACTTTATAAACAAGAACCTTGAGAAATATTTACACTTTTCACAAGTTCATATAATTTTTCCAAGGACAGATTTATTGTTAATTTCTAAAGCCAAAATCTCATACTCTCTGTCCTAGTTCAGAGCCTCTGCTTTTCCTGTGCTTTTATCTGTGTTCTTTTGGGGGTAATTCAGATTGTACTTCCTTCAAACCAGTTCTTCCCAGAACATCTAGGAGTTATTAGTGGCTGCCTGCTGGTCCCGGCCCTACTCAGTTCTATCAGTCATGGTAACAAACCCCTGCTGATTCACAATGTGCAGGAGCCATCCATGAGCTGCCCATGTGAGAAGTCCCTCTGGAACAAATCTACACCTGCAATTCCCAGTGAATCCCCTGGTGGTTTGCTTTCGAGCTCAATTTTGAGAAAATCGTGTGTTGTCGCTTTCCAAGGAGATTTACAGCACATCTTTGAATCAGTAATTACGTGGATCCTCTGTGTACTGTATTTTCAGCTGATCAGGAGTATGACTTCATTTCCATGTGAAATGCACTGAAGCTTTTTTAAGGTGGATTTCCTCTATATCATAGAGTCTATATTTTAAGATACACAGTTACCAAAATACCCTACAAAATTTGGTTTAAAGATTTCCATTTTGTTTGATGTGACAAGAGAATAGAAACTTAGTCTTATTAAGATATCTCATACAGCAGTTAGTAGACTTGTTTAACTGTTTTATATGTTAAAATTTTGAATTCTTACATTCAATATGTGCTATTATACTTTCTTTTGTGAAGGAGGTATTCAAATATTGGCTCACTAAATGAATGTATGAATGAATGAATGAGTGGGCAATGACAGCACAAAGAACCAAATTAATGGAATGATAATTTGAAAATAGAGGGCGCAGCACACTTGATGTTTGTATTTGAAATCCTGAAGACCAAGGTTATGGTATGAGAAGGTGGGGTTTTTTGGTAGGTAATAAGATCATCAGGGTGAAGTCCTCACTGATGCATTAGTGCCCTTATTAAAAAGGCCGAATATTTTCCCTGATAAGCGGATAATGATACATAACCGGGGTGGGGGGTGGGGGATAAGAGAAGAATGTGGGAACTTTTGGAGGGAAATGAGAGAAGGAGGGGGCGGGGGGTGTGAAACATGGTGGAATGAGACAGACATCATTACCCTATGTACACGTATGATTACACGAATGGTGTGAATCTACATCATGCACAACCATAGAAACGAAAAGTTGCATCCCATTTGTGTACAATGAATCAAAATGCAGCCTGTAAAAATAAAAAATTAAATTAAAAAAGAGAGATCTTAGAGGGCACTCCCATCTGCATGCCATGTGAAGACAAATTGAGAAGCACCCAATCATTAAATGTTACCTATCATCATCATCCTCAATATCATAAAACTTTTCAATGAAATATATATGCACTGCTCATTTCACTTAGAAGTGAATATATTAAAGCCAATCTAAACACAAAAAAATTAATGCCTTTGTCCTTATAAGAGACAGCTTTTAAGGAACAAATGAGACACTTGTCTAATATTATCTCTATTGATAATGTACTTTTAAAATATTTGATCTGTCAATAGAAACTATAAATTTTTTTTTTTTTTTTTTTTTTTTTTTTTTTTTTTTTTTTAGAACCAGGGATTGAACTCAGGAACACTCGGCCACTGAGCCACATCCCCAGCCCTACTTTGTATTTTATTTAGAGACAGGGTCTCACTGAGTTGCTTAGGGCCTTTTGGTGCTGAGACTGTCTTTGAACCCACTATCCTCCTGCCTCAGCCTCCCGAGCCACTGGGATTACAGGCATGCGCTACCATGCTTGGCTTTATAAATTTTTTCTTACGCTTATTCAACAGTTGTAGTTCTTCCAAAGATTATTATCTATTTATATATCTACCTATTTTTCTACAGGGTTTTAGGTTGCTTCTTTTATTTTGATGTAGGCAGAAAAAATATAAATGTAAAAGGTTGCAACTAAGAGTATCAACAACTTTCATTTTAGAAGCTATTTAATGTGTTAGTCTCTCCAGATCATAGAAATCAAGATACTTAAACCAGACTATAAAAAGAATTATACTTCTGTCTTGTTTAGGTCACTGTAAATTTTTGTTTCTGTTGCTTGTATCCAAACTAAATAATATCTAATAAAAACTTTCCTTGCAGTCAATCCATTCTGATCTTAGAAAAATTTAATTACATGCATCTTTTTGTATTAAATAAAGCTGTATCTTTTCCAGGTTCCCTTAGAGATTGTCTTTTGACTATAGGGTGATAAAAAAAAAATTCTAATAAAAATGGTGTACTTTAGAAATTAGAATAATCCCAAACTGAATGGATAAGTGAGAAAAGTAAGATGCTTCTGGCACTTACTTTTAACTTCAATGTATGAAAATCCCAGCAGTTATCTGTTTAAATTATGGGCTTTACAATAGACAAATTGAATTCTGATCATTTACCATTGCAGGATCAGTTGGTCAGCTGATTGGTATAGATTATTGCCTCGGCAGCTGTGGATTTCTATCAGGACACAGTAGGAAGCTTAAAATTTAAGGCATATTTAGCTGCACCCTGGTGTGATATAAATGACTATCTTAATATTTAAATTTTTCTCTGTTGGGATATAAAAGATATATCTTTCTGTACTTTGCAAACAAGAAATAGGCACCTTCTGTGGTTTTAATTTTCATATCTATTCATTGAAGCACTCTGTCTTACAGTAATAAGTTTCCTGTAATTTTCTTTTTGTGTTATGGGACTTGGTATATCCTTTGAATAAAGGCTCCATGGAAAATATTAAACTCTCAGTATGAAAATTATTTCTGATTTTGGAATGAATACAAATTTATGTATCAGAAGAGTCTCAAGGGTTAAAATTTCTATCATTTCTAATTATTAACTTAGGTGCACAGGTGAGATAAGTTCTGGTGTCTGGATTTGGTTTTCAATTGCATTTCAATCTTTTATCTGACCTGTGAATATAGAGGAAAAATGAAAACAACCAGAAATAGGTTTTCACCTGACATTGGCCATGTAAGAAATAATACAAATTGAGTAGTTTCAGTTGGGCATTTTATGAAATGATATCCTAAAATATTCTAATTATTGGAGTACTATTATATAATTTGTTGGCATCTGAAGGGTTATGGTAATCATTTCATTTGTTAGAGTTCCAATTTCTTTGATATACATTCATATTTTATTTTCTTATAAAATGTAAGCACATCATTCTATCTTATGATTTAAAAGGCAGACAGCAATCCAAAATAGCATCAAACTACTGAATGTCATATTTTGAAGTTCTATAATTATTGGAATACAAATTTGATTTATTTCCTTAATAGTTACTGAGAAGTCTACAAAATATGTAATAGCATTTAAATACACCTATTCATCCAAGTCTAATATTTTAGATAAAACAAGACACACAGGAAAATGAGCAATACAAATTAATGGAATCTTTTTCTTCTTTTTCTCTTCCTTCTTTCCTTTCCCTTTTCTTTTTCCATTCCTTTATTTTTCCTTGATGATAACCAGTAATAATAAAACATACACAGGGAAGGTTTCCTGAGCCTAATGAAAAATCCTTGTTTAGGCACAGAAACACAATTTCATACTACCCTAAGGCAATATAAAAGCACATTTAAAGTAATTTCAATTTACTATACCTTTGTAATACATGTAATGTTACCCAGTGTTAGATTCCAATGTATTTGCCTCTATTAGAAGATAAATTCTATGATTCTTCTCATAGAAGAATTTTTGCAGAGCAAAAATATTTGGCCCATTTTCTGAGGCTGTTTCATTAAATTATTAATGGATAATTGTTTACCCTGTTATTGTATTTCTGAAAATTTTAACTCATCAAGAAAATCAGATATCTTGCTTGGGATTGCTACCACATATATTAGAAAAGTTTCCCTTGGACCATGTCCAGGCTGAATTGATCTTTACTCTCATTCTCAAGGTTTCTCTGAATCAATCTGCTGTCTGCTTTCTAGCTGATATCTAGAAAGAAACCTTATTTTCTCTCATAAGCAGGATATTCAGTGTTACTCAAAGAAATAAAAAATTTTTCTTCTGTTTAAGCTTTACTTATTCTTTACATTAGTTGTGACCTGCTAATATTCTGGTACTATTTGTATTTTCCTAATTCAAAAATATTTAATAACTATGTATATAAGCAGTTTGAAGATGGGATATACAGTATTGACCCTATATGGAAGACAACAGAACTTCTTCCATTATTATCTGTTTTCAAAGGGGTCTTTAAATTTAACATAAATATTAACATTATTTATTTATTTAAATTTATTTATTTATTTAAATTTAGCATAAATATTAACATTATTTATATATACAAGGACACAAAATAATAGAAAGCTAAGTGCAAAAAAATTATTTTGAAGTTTCATGAAAACAAAAATTAGAATGGGAAAAAAAATTTGTGAGAAAACTGCTTTACTCTGCACTTACCTAAGAAACTAAATCTGTTGGGTATGAACTAGATGGAGGTCCAGACAATTAGGGTAATAAAAGTCATAATTCAGGTAGTATGAATTAGAACAATAGGAACAGATAGAAAGTTAACAAGAACCTTTACTGAAAGAAAATTTATAAAAATACAGTAGCCAGAAGAGCCTTTGCTGATGTTTCTCTACACCATTATTTTGTGGGACTAGGAAAGATACCTTTCTATTAGATGAGATGAACCCTGGGCCATAGTGCAGAGATAAATTTAACACTTTACCTATATCTTGGACATTCTCATAATATTTCGAACTTTTCATTATTTGATCTGTTAATATTAAATGTGTGTGTCCTGAAGGCTCTACTGACTCTTCAGTTCTCTGAATTCTGAGTAAGGTGAGGAAGCTGCAGAAGGGAAGTTTAAAGGTAGCAGACACTTACAAAAAAAAGTCATATCTACAACTCAAAAATGTAAAGAGAAGCACCAAGTTCTGATGTAGAATTTGCAGGAAGTAACCCAGAAGATCTACCTAAGGCAGGAGGTCATACTGAAACACTGATTTCCAATGCAGACAAAGCAACCTTATATTGGAAGAGGATGCCCTTTAGGACTTTTATGAATACAGAAATCAATGCAGCTTGTGACCCAAAGATTAAGCAAATGCTCTCTTACTTTAAAAAATCTGGAGGCCCGTAAGAATCATACTAAATGTACAATTTAGACGCTCTATAAATTGAAGAACAATAAGAGCACATATGCTTTATAGCTGTAACTAAATTGCTTGAATCTCATGTGTTTTAGTGTGATCAAAAGACATGAAAAGAAGAATTTTAAGGAGGAAATGTTTATTTGGGGCTTATGGTTTCAGAAGTTTCAGTCCATAGACAGCTGACTCTATTCCTTGGGGACAGAGATGAGCCAAAACATCATGGTGGAAGTGTGTGGCAGAGGAAAGCAGCTGGGCACATGGCCCCAGGAAGCAGAAAGAGAGACTCCTCTCACCACAGACAAAATACATACCCCAAAGGCACAACCCCACCCTACAGAGATTACCCAACTACTCCTGATCAGGGGATTAATGCACTGATTAGGTTAAGGCTATCATAAACCAGTCCTGTCATCTCTGAACTTTCTTGCATTTTCCCACACATGAGTTTTTGAGGGAACACCTCATCTCTACACTTGATCTTGCCAAAGGGCTGAGAAGCGATGGAACATCTCATACCTAAACCATAACATCACAATAAAACTTTAATGGACAAGTAATTGCTTCAAATGGGTGAGCCAAAAGAAAAAAGAAACAACAAAAAAAAAGGTTTCTTGAGATGGGGTCTACTGCTGGTGAAGCTACTGTGAACATTGTTGAAATGACAAAGATTTAGATGATTTAGATGACAGTTTGTTGTTAAAACAGCAGCACTTTTGAGAGGATTGACTCCAATTTTGAAAGAAGTTCCACTGTGGGTATAATGCTATTAAGTAGCATTACATACCACAGAGAAATCTTTCATGAAAGGAAGTATCTATCAAAGAAGCAAACTTTATTTTTGTCTTATTTTAAGGAAGTGTCACAGTCATCCCATCCTTCAGCAAAGACCACCCTGATTATTCATCAGCCATCAACATTAAAACAAAACCATCCACATTCAAAAAGATTACAGCTCACTGAAGCCTCAGAAAAATGGTTAGCCTGTATTTTTAGCAATAAAGCATTTTTAAATAAAGGTTTGCACATTTTGGGGACATAAGGCTTTTACACACCTAATAGATTATAGACTCAACACACTTAATATAGTGCAAACATAATTTGTATATTCACTGAGAAACCAAAAACAATCATATGTTTCATTTTATTGCAACATTTGTCTTATTGCAGTGGTCTATAACTAACCATGCAATATCTCAAAGATATGTCTGTAATATGAATATTGCAATTATCTATTTTTCTAACACCCTAATAATATTGTGGGTGACTCTAAATTCTACACTTCTATTTCAATAGAGACAACAAAAGACAATTTATACCATCTTTAAATTCCTAATATGTCCACTCAGTGTGACAATTTGTCTTGAAATTTCATGCATTTTGCACTTATTTCTTTTCTCTTTTCTCCTCTTTATAGTTTGGAGGAGAATGGCATTAACTTTTCTTTTCCACAACTTTTTCTCCTTGACTTACACATTTTCAATAACCTATTATGGCTAAAACATACAAAGTCAAAGAAATTGCAATCCGGAAATCAAACAATGAAAAATTTTTAAGGCTTTAGTTTCTTATCTCTTTGACTGCAATTTTATGAAAGGAAAGGAGGTCCCAACATTGGCTTATATTTAATTCACTCTTTAAATACTTGCATTCAGGATTGAACTGACCTATAAATGGCTAACCTTCTGTACTTTATTCATCAGTTTATTGTCATTTTTATTCATTAAGCATATGCAATTTCATTTGTTTCAAGTATTTAACTTTATTTTCCTTTATTGAATCTCTGCTTTTGAATTTGCTCTCTTGTACATTTATACAACAATCTCCCAACATCTTCTATTGATATCTTCATATACTTTGGATTGCACAGTTAATTAATTTCTATCATTTACCACTCAGTCTACGTCTGGACTTTTTTTGTTGATTTTCTTCCATCACTAAAATACTTATGATTTTTGTCAACATTAAACAGTATTAAATTTTCCAAATGCCTACTGAAACTTTTTCACGAAGATGCCATTAATGACTTGGCTCATATTCTTAAAACATATTTACCACATTCTTGTGTGTACATCTTCAACCTCCAGTACTCTTGATCTCACATTCATGATACATTTGTCATAGAAACCCCTATGTTAATAAAGGAATGAGTCCTTCAACTGTCAACTACTTATTTGATTTTTCTGCTTTTCCTTGCTGTCAACAAAAGATTTTTCCAAAAATATTGACTAGCCAAGTATGTACTCTCTGTGATATGAATACAACCATACGAATGAAACCGTAACCATGACCTTAGTATCATGGCAATGTTATTGCAACTTTGCATTATTTAACAAGTGTTCTGACTATTCTAAAATAGAATAAATTCATGTTTCTTCCATAAGCAAAATATATCACTAAAAGAAAAATTTTCACTAGACATATATGTGCCATCCTCATCACTAACATTTTTGTTAATAATGTAAGTACTTTTCACTAGAAATTGCTTTGTAATTAAAACTTCCAGAACTAGGTTCATCCTTCTGAGATATATGACAATTGTCTACATTTTTGTCAAATTCCTCCTTCTCTCTATATATACATACACATACATATACATATATATGTATACATACACATACAGATGTATATATACACATATATATGAATTAAATGGCAAAACTTTATATTACATGTGTGTGCAGATATATATATATATACATATGTGTATATATGTATATATGCACATATGTATATATATATATATATAGAGAGAGAGAGAGAGAGAGAGAGAGAGAAAATTGTGCCATTTAAAAGATCCTCCTGCCCGAACATTATTTCTGAGATTTCTGAGTGAGATGGGAAAGTATGTGATTAAAGAGTATTTCCATTGAACAATATAGATATGGGCTTTTTTATCTATTAAAATGATATTGTCAATGTTATACTGTTTCCATGGTCTTAACAACTCAAGCCAGTCTTATGAGCCTACCATCTCTACACATACACACATATGTACACATATACACACATGCATAAAGATGATAAAGATTTTAATAAGACTAATGTAAAAATTAAAAGGATGATTAATTATAGAATTGAAGTTTTGTTAAAAACAGAGTAGGTTGATGTCAAATTATCTGGGTATCATATACATTAGTGCTGCCCCCTGGGGAGAAAGCTTATTTTTCAACATTAATGGAGCTATGACTCTACATGGATCTCCAAAGGTCCCACAGGCCTTGCGTCCTCAGTTCTTTTGGTTTCCATCAGTAGTCATGAAATGCTTTGCATTGCATTTTGAGAGGCTATTATAAAACCTCCTAATAGGTACTCCTGCTTTACTTTTAAATACCTACACAAACTGCATTTTGCAATGAACTCATAAACCATATTTTATGCTCACATCCCAATTACCATACTCTATTGTAATGAGAGGAGAAACACTCTTCTGGGTTCTTCAGGTAGATAAGTCAATCCCAATTTCCATACTCTTTACTGGCAGCACCATACTAAGTAATATAAAGAAATAAAACTTAAATATGTAACAGATTATTGCTCATAAGTACCTTAGAACTTAATCCTGGTATGGAGAGATAATATGGTAAAGTGTGAAAGACATGTTCTATGGATAAACAACAGACAAGCCTGTGTTCTTAATACAAGACATTCTAATTGGGGTAAGATGAAATCTTAAGGTGGTTTTGATTTGCATTTCTCTTATAACGAGGGATGTTGAACATTTTTTCATAAATCTGTTGATTGCTTGTAGATCTTCCTCTGTAAAGTGTCTGTTCGTTTCCTTGGCCCATTTATTGATTGGGTTATTAGTGTTCTTGGTATAAAGATTTTTGAGTACTTGGTAGATTCTGGAGATTAGTGCTCTATCTGAAGTGTGTGTGGCAAAGATTTTCTCCCACTCTGAAGGCTCTCTCTTCACATTACTGATTGTTTCCTTTGCTGAGAAAAAGCTTTTTAGTTTCACTCTATCCCAATCATTGATTCAAGCTTTTATTTCTTGCACTTTGGGAGTCATGTTAAGGAAATCTGGTCTTTTATTAAGAACACAGGCAACAACAGGTGTTGGCGAGGATGTGGGGAAAAGGGTACACTCATACATTGCTGGTGGGAGTGCAAGTTGGTGCAGCCACTCTGGAAAGCAGTGTGGAGATTCCTTACAAAACTTGGAATGGATCCACCATTTGACCCAGCTATCCCACTCCTTGGCCTATACCCAAAGGACTTAAAATCAGATTACTACAGTGATTCAGCCACATGAATGTTCATAGCTGCTCAATTCACAATAGCTAGATTATGGAATCAACCTAGATGCCCTTCAGTAGATGAATGGATAAAGAAACGTGGTATATATATACAATAGAATGTTACTCGGCCATAAAGCAGAATAAAATTATGGCATTTGTAGGTAAATGGATGATGTTGGAGACTGTTATGCCAAGTGAGATCAGCCAATCCCAAAAATCCAAAGGCCGAATGGTCTCTCTGATAAATGAATGATGATGCATAATGTGGGGGGGAAGGGTGGCAAGAATGGAGGAAGGATAGATAGCATAGAGGGAAGGGAGAGGTGGGGGCGGGGTGGGGGGTAAAAATAATAACAGAATGTGTGACAGATACCATTGCCCTGTGTACATGCATGAACGCACAGATGGTCTGACTCTACTTTGTGTACAACCAGTGAAACAATAGCTGTACTCCATTTGTGTTCAAAGAATCAATAAGTAAATAAAAAACAAAACAAAACAAAACAAAACAGACAAGCCCTGATTTCATCACTTCCAGGAGTGTAACTTCAGCTACCATACATAGAAATGCATTGCTAGAGTCAGATAAATCTAAGCCTGACTTGGTGACAGAAGTCTCAGTTCAGCATGTAATGCTCAGTAATAAAATTTAGCTTAAAATAGGGAGCTTTTAGGATTGCTTTTGATGGGAGATACATACCAATCAACCTCTTAAAAATTCATCCTCAAATGGTAACAAGTAGCCTAATGAGTCTGATAATTCTACATAAAATTTCATCCCCCGTATTATCTGATAATAGCAGATGCCAATACTGCAAAGTAACTGTGAGCCTAAAGAAAGCTTAGAAAACCCCAACTTCACCTTCATCCTTCTGCAGGGCTCTAAGGTGAGCAAAGACTGACAGAAAAGCTGCGAGAAAGGACAAAGAATAGATGCTCTCATGAGGTCCTATGGGAGAGTTCAAGCAACCAAAGATTAAAACCACACTAAGCTAAAAATACTAAGACAGTAGCAAGCAGATCAAATCAGAGACCAGAGAGAAGGAATTTCAAAGTAGTTGCTATTTAAAATACTGAATGTCATAGTAAAGACCAGGAGTAAACTTTAAGGGACGATTTGAGTTCAAAGGGATGAGTGAGGTGTAAAGAAACAGGAGTCTAAACAACTTCTTTGAAAGGACAAAGGTACACAGCAAGGACAAAGGGCAATTTGGCTGTGGAGTGGTAGAGAGAGAAAGAAAGAAGGAAAGATTTGGAGCTCTGCACAGCAAAAAATACTCACAATACATTGGAAGAGCTACAATCCACATAGCACACCGAAAAGGAAAAAAACAAACAAATTCTGCTAATGTACTTCATTTTTCCTAATATGACAAGAAACTGCAATTGACATAGGAATCTACTAAACTCCCTAATATCTTAAATAAATGAATGAATGTCATAAGAGAAAAATATCAAAACAAAAATTTCAAACAAACAACTGAGTAAGCAAATACTGAAATCAACAAGGAAGAAGAAAAATACCCAGAAGAAGAAAGAAAATGAAAATAACATGAAGAAGCAAAAAATACTAGAAAACTAATACTAAAAAGGAATTTAAATATATAAATTTATACATATGTATTACATATAAAATATGTTATACATAAATCAACATGTAAAATTTAAATCCCTAAATAAAACAAAAAATTAAATATATTTAAAACTGCAAGGAAACTTTTCAGAGATAGAAAACACATGAATCTACACATTGAGATATTTTCTTGGGGGGAGGGGTATTAAAGATTGAACCCTGGGTCACTTTACCACTGAGCTACATCCTCAGTCCTTTTTCATTTTTCATTTTGAAAAAGGATCCCACAGAATTGCTGAGGGTCTTGTTAAATTGCTGAGGCTACCCTTGAATTCCCAATCCTCCAACCACAGCCCCTTTAGTTCCTAGAATTATAGGCCTGCACCAGCATGCCTGGCTTACACAGTGAAAAGATTCACCAAACACTTAGGAAAATTAACCTAAAAAAATATTGTCAAAATGGCTATACTACCAAAAGTGCTACACAAATTCAATGCAATTTCAATTAAAATCCCAATGAAGTTCCTCATAGAAATAGAGAAAGCAATCATGAAAATAATTTGGAAGAATAAGAGACCCAGAATAGCTAAAGCAATCCTTAGCAGGAAGAGCAAAGCAAGGGGTATCAAAATACTAGACCTTCAACTATACTACGGAACAATAGTAACAAAAACAGCATGGTACTGGAACCAAAATGGACAGGTAGACCAATGGTAAAGACAGAGAAAAACCCACATAAATACAGTTATCTCATACTAGACAGAGGTGCCAAGAACATACAATGAAGGAAAGATAGCCTCTTCAACTAATGGTGCTAGGAAACTTGGAAATCCATATGCAGCAAAATGAAACTAACTCCCTATCTCTCACCTTGCATAAAACTCAACACAAAATGGATCAAGGACCCAGGAATTAGACCACAGACCCTACACCTAATAGAAGAAAAAGTAGATCCAAATCTTCATCATATCAGCCTAGGACCAGACTTCCTTAACATATCTCCCAAAGCACAAGAAATAAAATCAAGAATCAATAATTGGGGATAGATTCAAACTAAAAAGCTTTTTCTCAGCAAAGGAAACAATCAACAATGTGACAAGAGAACCTCCAGAGTGGCAGAAAATCTTTGCCACACACACTTCAGATAGAGCATTAATCTCCAGAATCTATAAAGAATTCAAAAAACTTTATACCCAGAATACAAATAACTCAATCAATAAATAGGCTAAGGAAATGAGCAGACACTTTACAGAAGAAGATCTACAAGCAATCAACAGATATAGGAAAAAATGTTCAACATCTCTAGCAATAAGATAAATGTAAATCAAAACTAAGATTTCATCTCACCCCAATTAGAATGACTATTACCAAGAACCCAAGCAATAATAAGTGCTGGCATGGATATGAGGAAAAAGGCACACTCATACATTGCTGGTAGAGTTGCAAATTGGTGCAGCCACTCTGGAAAGCAGTGTCGAGATTCCTTAGAAAACTTGGAATCGACCCACTATTTGACCCAGACATCCCACTCCTCGGTTTATTCCCAAAGAGTTAAAATCAGCATACTACAGTGATACAGCCACATGAATGTTCATAGCTGCTCAATTCACAATAGCTAGATTATGGAACCAACCCAGATGCCTTCAATTGATGAATGGATAAAGAAACTGTGGTACATATACATAATGGAATATTACTCAGTCATAAAGAAGAATAAAATTATGGCATTTGCAGGTAAATGGATGCAGTTGGAGAATATCATGCTAAATGAACTAAGCCAAGCCCAAAAAACCAAAGTTGAATGTTTTCTCTGATAAGTGGATGATGATACATAACGAAGTGGCAGTGGGGGGACATGAGAAGAATGGAAGAACTTTGGATGGTATAGGGAAAATGGGGCAGGAGGGAGTAGAGGAAGGAAAGATAGTGGATTGAGACAGACAGTATTACTCTATGTATATGTATGATCACATGAATGGTGTGAATCTACATTGTATACAATCATAGAAATGAAAAGTTTTACTCCATTTGTGTACAATAAATCAAAATGCAGTCTGTAAAACTAATTTTAAAAATTAATTAATTAATGCCTAGATACTACCTAATTAAAACATTGTATTTCAAAGATAGAGATTAAATTCTTAGTCTTCAAATAAAAAGATCAAATAATTCAAAATGTCAAAACAATTGCATACCCAAAAGACTTTTCAAAATCAGCATATAAAGCAAGAGAGTACTACATCACCAGAGTAGTGTTTTTTTTTCAATCAGTAAAAACTAAATGAGAGTTTTTATAAGAAAAGATGTTCTACTTTGTCAAATGCTTTTTCTACATAAATTGAAATGATGTTTTTTTATGTCTCAACAGTTTAGTTATTGAAAAATAGTCCCTCATCACTATAAATGCCATTTATGAGAGACTCAGAACAAGCACCAGGGGCAAAACTTAGAAGAAAACTTTTCTCCTAAACCTAGTAAGTACAAGGTAAGATGAGTATTCTCACCACTTGTACTCAGCATAGTAATGGGAGTATTAGCAAGAGCATGCAGACAATAAAAAGAAATAAAAACATTCAAATCAGAGAAAAAGTAAAATTATTTGCAGATGTCATGATCCTACAGAAAAAAGGAAAAACACAAATGGAGTACAACTATCATTTTTCTGGTTGTATACAAAGTAGAATCACACCATTTGCATATTCATACATATACATAGTATAATGATGTTTGTCACATTCTATTACCTTTCCTTCCCCAACTCCTCCCCTTACTTTCCTCTATACAATCCATCTTTCCTCCATTCTTCCCCTACCTCCCCACACCTGACATGTCATCAACTACTTATCAGAGAAATCATCCGGCCTTTGGTTTTTTGGGATTGGTTTATCTCACTTAACATGATACTCTCCAACTTAAAAAAAGAAAAGAAACTTTGTGTGCAAATAAACTAAGAATGCTAAAAAAAATAAAAGGAAAAACAAATTAAAAACAAAGATTTCACAAAATAACTGTCAACACTGATAAATAAACTTGGTAAAATTGCAGGATTGAAAATCAATTTATAGAAGTCAGTATTATTTTATACAGAAATAATGACCTAACTTATAAAGCAATCAATAATTCAATCCCATTTTAGATAGTAAAAATTTCCTATAAACAAATTTATCCAAGGAAGGGAAAGATGTAAAACTGAAAATTATACAACATTGATGAAAGAAATTGTAGAAACAAATTGAAAACTATTCCATGCTCATGGATGCAAATAATTAAAATTGCTAAAATGTCCATACTACTAGAAGCAGGACATTCAGTGCAAACCCTGTCAAACTCAAAATGCATTTTTCACATAATAGAAAAAAACCCTAAAGTTTGTATGGATTTATAAAAGACCCTGAATAGACAATACAATTCAGAGAAAAGAAATTTTGAAAGAATTACATTTACTGATTTATAATGATCTTATAAAGCTATAGTAATCAAAATGTTATGGTACAAAAACATATGTAGATATTTCTCCAAAGAACACATAAAAATGTTGAAAATTATTTTAGAAGGTGTTCAACACCATTAATCCTCATGGAAATGCAAAGCAAAACCACTGAGAAAAGGCTTCTAATCTGTTAGGGTAACTATTTTCTAAACTTTAAATGATAACAAATGTTAGCAAAACTGTGGAGAAAAGGAAACTAGTGTACACCATTGGTGTGACTGTATATTGTTACAATCATTACAGAAAATACTATGGAGGTTTCTAAAGAAATTAAAAATAAAACTATCATATGACCCTACAATCCTTTTCAGGGCATCTACACAAAGTAAATGAAATAATCACCTTGGAAAGATACATGCACTCCCATCTTCATTTCAGTGAAAATAACCTAAGTGTCTATCAACAAATGAATGGATGAAGAAACTGTGGTAACGTATACAATGGAATATTATTCAGCCTTATAAAGGAATGAGATTTTGTCATTTATCCAACAAAAATGAATGTAGAAAACATGATATAAATGAAAGAAGACCATGATTGAAAGAAAAAGCATTGTGTGGTCTCATGTGGAATTTACATGTGGAATCTAAGAAAATTTTTCAAACGTACAGATGGTCAGGTTGGTTCTTGCCCGTAATCCCAGCAATTTGGGATGCTGAGGCAGAATGATCACAAATGGGCAACTAAGTGAGACCCTCAGAAACTTAGTGAAACTTGTCTTAAAATCTCAAAATAGAAAAAAGGAAGAAAGAAAAAAAAATGGCTGGGGATGTAGCTCTGTGGAAAAGCATCCCTGGGTTCCATCCTTATTACCCTCCCCACCACCAAAAATTAAATGCTCAAAGATAGAAACAAACAATGGTTACCAGGAGCAAGGCATAGGATGTAGGGAAGTAATGAAGATAAAGAAATCAGAGGATACAAACCAGCAGATACGTAAAATGAATAAGTCTACATATCTAATATAAAAGTAAGGGCAAGAGATTATAAAATTGTACTATATGTGGAATTCATAGAAATGACTAAGATGCAACTGCTCCACTCCCAAAACATAAACAAAAAATACTGAGTAACCATGTGAGATGATGGATACATAAAAGACAGTTTGAATCCAGGAGTTTTTACCTTAGGTAATATATCCTTCAAATATCAAGTCTATTAGAAAAATAATTTTAGCATAGAAAAACTAAGAGAATTCTGCACATCTTCATCTTGATAACTCAGAATTTGCTAGAAGATATCTAAATGAAGACTGAGACAACTTTTGTCTGGACTGATAATGAGCATTGTGATTATATATATAATTGAAACAAGGATGAGAATAAAGGTAGATAACTAATGTTATACATTCTGACAGAGCAGAAAATAATGAAGCTAAATAATGAAAGAGAAGGAAAAGGAAATGGAAAAAATACACATCTACATATATGAATATATATATAATTGAAACAAAGAGGAGAATGAAGATGGATAATTAATTTATATATTCTGACAGAGTAGAAAATAATGAAGCTAAAATAATGAAAGAAAATGAAAATAGAAAAAGGTTATGTGATAAAGGTAATAGGTGATTAAATGATATGAAATGGTCAGATAAGAAAACATAGCACTAAGTACACTAATAAAGGTACAAATCAAATGGTAGCCACTAAAACAAAAACGCATCCCTTCCTAATATGAAAAAAGACTTAAAAGAGAGATTAAAGTATGGTTACCTCGTTGAAGACAATGGATTCTAAACTTGGTGCAAGTGTGAGGCGAATCAGGTTTAAATTTCCTCCAAGTGTCTTTCCCAATATATTCATTAACTGCAAATGGGAATGGTAGTGGCTTTACACTGGAGAAACCTGGCAAATATCACTTTAATCAAGTGATCATAATAAAGGCCCCCAACGAAAAGAGTGGTATCATAAAAACCTTCATATGATACCCTAAGAACATAACATCAGTTCTGTACTATCAAGGGGTGAAAGGTGAAAATTAATTACAGTTGTCAGGGAGCATCAGGAAAGGGCATTATAACATAAGTAGGTAGAATTTTCCAAATGTCAGAAGTGTCGTCATCAAGAGAAAGAAGGAAAAGCCAAAGAACAGCTAAGGATGAGAACTGTGGATAGTACTATTTTCCATTCAAAGGCAAAGCAAACTTGTCTGTAACTCTCAGTAATGAATGAAGGTATTTGTCCAAATATGTCACAAATACAATAATTTATCAAGCATTATCCAGGAGCAACATCGGAACATGAAAATTCCCAGGTTGTAGGCTCTCTCCTTTTAACATTTTAATTCATTCTATGCCAAAGAACTTCTTGTGCAATACCTTGAAAGAGCCAAACAAGAGCCTTTTCCCCTTTGATATTCCTGATAATGACTTTCAAATGTTGGCATTTAGGCATGAGCAGAAGCTACTTTTCAAATAATGTAACCGAATATATCTTTTTCTTTTGACCTTTAAATGACTTTCCAGACTGGGCTCACAAATCTGTCTTCCTTCTTGGTTTTACCATTCTCTCTCATCTTCTGAGATCACTGAGTCTGGATTCAGGGTGACCCTCTTCAAAGAAAGATGTCTTGATAGTAAGGCCTTGTCTGTTTTGGATCAAGACTTCAGAGCTTGCTCCTGCAGGAAATTAGAAATAATACAGCCGTTGTGCAATTATTTTTAAAAAATCCTTCCAAAATGTAGACTTTCTTGTTGCTCAGGTAGTGACCTGTGGATATGTTATTTGAGATTTTAATGATATTCTTTCCCAGAATGTTTCCAAAGAGAATTTCAAAATCCTTTTTTTCTAAAACAAAAAAACAAAGAAAACCCACTTGCTTAAACAAAGTGGTTCATAGAAAAAGCCTACTAAACATAATATGTATTGATTCTTTTACATTTTTATGACAGCTTGAGAAAATGACCCAATGAGAAATATAAACCATAAAATGTTGAAGAGGATTTTTAAAGACAATTAAATATCAGAAACTTCTTAGACCACCAAAACGAGAAAGACTATTGATCTATAAGAATAAAAATAAAGAGGACAAAAATCCTCATTCTTTGTGATATTTTCTTCCTTTTCAAGATTTATATAATGTTTGTGTGTGTGTACATGTGTGTTCATATATGTTGTGCCTCATGAGTTTCTCCCTAGGAGGGGGGAAGGCAACAGAGCACACCAACTCCTGGAGAACAGAGTCTATGACGTAGTCTCAGCTTTAATGTGAAAGTACACTCTTTTATACACAAGGGGAGCTAGTGAACAAAGAAGCTTGTAATATGATAGCCTGTCAGCACGGTCCAGTCAGAGGCTACACAGCCATGCAAGAGAAGGGAGACAGGAGGATGGGTGAGACTTTCCTGAGACAATGGCCATCAGCGGGTCTGGTCACTTGAGAGTGTGCTGCCCAAGCATGAATAATCCTGGGTGTCCTACAGGATGGTACCATTCTGCAGCCTAGGGAAACATATGGCTCAGTGGCTTCTTCCTACATCCCCACACATGTATACAATATGTATACAATGAAAGTTGACAATTGAACTGTTGCAACTCCAATGAAAAATTGTGGATAAATTACCATTTTGTATGAAGGAATGTCTATGCTTAATCACCTATATTTATATAATGAGAATACTGACACCAAAGACTAGAGTATCTTGCCAGTAAAATATTTTCATTTACATTTACCAAATAAAGTCTATTATATATTATTAAATATAAATTTATGAAGTTGTTTTCCAGAAGCTTTGTATTTGTACTAAAAAGCACCTTAATCACCAATTTCACTTTGATCCAGCACAAACTTTACCTGGAATAGAAATATAAAGAAAGTATATTCTTAGAAAATTAATCTTGTTTGTATATAGAATATATTAAACTAGAAAAATCTGAAGATAATGAAATGTTAAAATTATTGGAGGAATTAAAGGAGCCATAATTTTAAAGAATTTGAGATTTATTGTATAAAATACAATTTAGCTCAAGTATATTTTTAAAAGACTACTAGTTTTTCAAATCCACATGTAGTCAAATGAAATTTAACCCCTATCTCTAGGCGTGCACAAAACTCAGTTCAAAGTCGATCAATGACCTAGAAATTAGACGAGAAGTCCTACACATTCCAAAAGCAAAGGCCCAATAATTCAGCATGTCAGTACAGGAAGTGACTTCCTTGACAAAACTCCTAAAGGGCAAAAAGTAAAACCAATAATCAATAAATGGATGGTATCAAACTGAAAATCTTCTTTAGAGTAAAGGAAACAATCAAAAGAATGAAGAGAAAGCCTAAGATTGGAAGAAAATCTTTGTTAATTGCACCTTAGATAGAGCATTAATTTCTAGGATATATAAAGAACTCAAAAACTAAATACTAAAGGAAAACCAAATAGCCCAATCAATTACTGGGCAAAGGAACTGAACAGACACTTCAAGGAAGAAGAAATATGAATGGCAAACAAATATATGAAAAAAACGTTAACCATGTCTAACAATTAGAGAACTGCAAAACAAAACTACACTGAGA
>JAJEJO010051052.1:24771-58280 GCA_020662805.1 Glaucomys volans | reverse complement strand
CATTGAAATGCCCCAATGATTCTTTCTGGAAATGCGCACCTCATTTTCGCCTTTTCTGCCACAGTGAATTAAGGCCTGTTCAAGCAGTAGAAGGAAAGTCTCCTAGAAAGGGCTCCCTAGGAGATACACTGCGCAAACTTTCTGAGAATGTTGGGAGTGATGAGTAGAGCAAATTCACTGAGATTCAAAGAACTATACCAAACTTTCTGGAAAGAAGCAGTTCATCCTCTGCTATTCTGCTTTACTAAATTCAGTCCTTTTCCCTCTGGAGAAAGAAAGTGGGCTACAAGGGCACGCTTGGAGAGAGATACTCCAAACTCTCTGAGTATATTGGGAATGATGAGAAGAATAGATATAGAGGGACACATTGAAATCCGACAGTGATTCTTCTGGAAGTTCACATTTCATTTTGTCCTATTCTGCCATAGTGAATTAAGGCCTCCTCATGCAGTAGATACAAAGTCTGCCAGAAACAGCTCCATAGGAGGTAGACTCACCAACTTTGTGAGAGAGTTGGGAGTGATGAGAATAGCAAACTCACACAGTATCATCAAACTACTCCAAGCTTCCTTAGCAGTTTATTTTCTTCTACTCTGCTTTAGTGATTTCAGGCCTGTTCCCATTGGAGAATCAATGTGGGCTACAAGGAGCACCCATGGAGAGAGACTCACCAACCATTTGAGGATATTGGGAGTGATGAGAAGAGCATACATGAGAGTTTCATTGAAATCCCACAGTGATTCTTCCTGGAAATACACACTTCATTTTCTCCTATAATGCCATAGTGAATGAAGGCCTGCTCAATCAGTAGAAACAACATCTGCTAGAAACAGGTCCAGAAGAGTGAGACTCACCAAACTTTGTGAGAATGGTGGGAGTGAGTAGAGCAAACCCATAGAGTTTGACCAATCTACACCAAACTTTCTGGAAATAAGCAGTTTATTCTGTTTTTCTCTACTGTAGTGCATTCAGGCCTGTTCCCTCTGGAGAATCAAAGTGTGCTACCAGGAGCTCAATTGGAGAGAGGTTCAGCACACTCTGCGAATATGCTGGGAATGAGGAGAAGAAGAGATCTAGAGAGTATCATTGAAATTTTCCAGTCATTCTTTCTGGAAATATGCCTTTCATTTACGCCTATTCTGACACAGTGAATTAAGGCCTGTTCAAGCAGTAGAAAGAAAGTCTGCTAGAAACAGTTCCCTAGGAGATAGAATCATCAAACTTTGTGAGAGTGTTGAGAGTGATGAGAAGTGCAAACCCACAGAATTTCACTGAACTATTCCAATCTCTGCAGAATTTTCTCTTCTCATCAGTCCCAACATTTTCACAAAGTTTGTGAGTCTATCTCCTAGGGTGTTTCTTCTAGTAGGGTTTCTTTCTACTGCTTCAACCGGCCTTAATTCACTATGGCAGAATAGGTGAAAATGAATTGGGTATTTCCAGAGAGAATCACTGGGGAATTTCAATGAAACTCTCCATATCTATACTTCTCATCAATCCCCATATACTCACTAATTATGGTGAATCTCTCTCCATGGGTGCTCTTTGTAGCAGACTTTGCTTCTCCAGAGGAAACTTGCCTGAATTCACTAAAGCAGAAGAGCTGAGAATGAACTGCTTGTTTCCACAAAGTTCTATGAACCTCTGTGGGTTTGCTCCTCCCATCACTCCCAACATGCTCACAAAGTTTGGTGAGTGTCTCCCCTAGGGAGCTCTTTGTAGCAGTCTTTCTCTCCCTGGCTTGAACAGGCCATAATTCACTATGGCAGAGTAGGAGAAAATGAAATGGGAATTTCTAGAAAAATCACTGGGGATTTCAATGAAAATCTCTATATCTTTACCTCTCATTATTCCAATATACACAAAGATTGTGAGTCATTCTGTAAGAGTGCTCTTAGTCACACATTTGTTTCTTCAAAGGGAACAAGCCTGAATTCACCAAAGCAGAGTTGCTGAGAATGAACTGCTTATTATCAGAAAGTTTGATCTAGTTTGCTGAAACTCTGTGGGTTTGCTCATCACTGTCAACATTCTGACAAAGTTTGGTGAGTCTCTCTCCTCGGTCGCTGTTTCCTGCAGACTTTGTTTCTACTGCTTGAACAGGCCTTAATTCACTATGACAGAATAGGCGAAAATGAATTGCGTATTTCCAGAGAGAATCAGTGGGGGATTTCAATGAAACTCTCTATATCTGTTCATCTCTTCATTCCCAATATACTCACAACGTTTGGTGAATCTCTCTCCAAGGGTGCTCCTTATAGCACAATTTGTTTCTCCAGAAGAAAGAGGCCTGAGTTCATTAAAGCAGAATAGCATAGAAATAACTGCTGTTCCCAAAAAGTTTCATATCCTTCGATGAAACTCTGTGTGTTTCCTCTTCTCACCATTCCCAACACTCTCAGAAAGTTTGGTGAGTCTATCTCCTAGGGAGCTCTTTTAGCAGGCTTTCTTTCTACTGTTGTAACAGGCCTGAATTCACCATTGCAGAATAGGCAAAAATGAATTGCCTATTTCCAGAAAGAATCACTGGGGGATTTCAGTGAAACTCTCTACATCTCTTCTTCATATCATTCCCATTATACTCACAAAGTTTGGTGAATCTCTCCCCAAGTGTTCTCTTTGTAGCACAGTTTGTTTCTCCAGAAAGAACAGGCCTGTATTCAGTAAAGCAGAACAGCTGAGAATGAACTGCTTGTTTCCCGACAGTTTGGTATAGTTTGATGAATCTTTGTGGGTTTGCTCTTCTAAACTCCCAACAATCTCACAAAGTTTGGTGAGTCTATCTCCGAAGGAGCTGTTTCTAGCCGAGTTTGTTTCTACTGCTACAACAGGCCTTCATTCACTATTGAAAGAGAGGCGAATATGAAATGCGTATTTCCACAAAGAATCACTGGGAGACTTCAACGAAACTCTCTATAGCTCTTCTTTTCATCATTCCAAATATACTCACAAAGTTTGGTGAATCTCTCTCCAAGTGTTCTCTTTGTAGCCCAGTTTGCTTCTCCAGAGGGAACTGGCCTGAAGCCAATAAAGCAGAATAGCTGAGAATGAACTGCTTATTTCCGGAAAGTTTTGTCTAGTTTTCTGATACTCTGTGCGTCTGCCCTTCTCATCACTACCAACATTGTCACAAAGTTTGATGAGTGTATCTCCAGGGAGCTCTTTCCTGAAGACTCTGTTTATACTGCTTGAACAGGCCTTAGTTAAGTATTGCAGAATAGGAGAAAAACAATTGGGTATTTCCAGAAAGAATCACTGGGGGATTTCAATGAAACTCTCTATTTGTGTTCTTCTCATCATTCCCAATATACTCACAATGTTTGGTGACTCTCTATTCAAGTGTTCTCTTTGTAGCACAGTTTGTTTCTCCACAGGGAACAGGCCTGAAATCAATAAAGCAGCATAGCTGAGAATGAACAGCTCCTTTCCAGAAAGTTGGGTATAATTCAATGAAACTCTGTGGGTTTGCTCTTCTCATCACTCCTAAAAATCTAGCAAAATTGGTGAGTCTATCTCCCAGGGAGCAGTTTCTACCAGAGTTTGTTTCTCCTGCTGGAAGAGGCCTTAGTTTGCTTGAAGAATAGGCGAAAATGAATTGCGTATTTCCAGAAAGAATCACTGAGGGATTTCAATGAAACTCTCTCTTATCTGTTCCTCTAAACATTGCCAATATACTGACAAAGTTTGGTGAATCTGTCTCCAAGGGTGCTCTTTTTAGCACCCTTTGTTTCTCCACAGGGAACAGGCCTGAATTCACTAAAGCAGAATAGCTGAGAAAGAACTCCTTGTTTACAGAAAGCTCAGTATAGCTTGATGAAACACTGTGAGTTTGCTCTTCTCATCACTCCAAAGATTCTCAAAAAGTTTGGTGAGTCTATCTCCTAGGGAGCTTTTTCTAAGAGACTTTGTAACTACTGGTTGAACAGACCTTAATTCCCTACCGCAGAATAGGTGAAAATGAATTGCGTATTTCCAGAATCACTGGGGGATTTCAATGAAACTCTCTACATCTGTGTTTCTCATAATTCCCAACATACTCACAAAGTTTGGTGAATCTCTCTCCAAGTGTTCTCTTTGTAGCACAGTTTGTTTCTCCAGAAGGAGCAGGCCTGAAATCAACCAAGTAGAACAACTGAGAATGAACTGCTTCTTCCCAGAAAGTTTGGTATAGTTCGATGAAACTCTGTGGGTTTGCTCTTCTCATCACTCCCAACATTCTCACAAAGTTTGGTGAGTCTCTCCTTTAGGGAGCTCTTTCTAGCAGTCTTTCTTTCCAAGGCTTCAACAGGCCATAATTCACTATGGCAGAGTAGGGAAAGTGAATTGGAACTTTCTAGAAAGAATCACTGGGGATTTCATTGAAAAGTCTTTATATCTTTACCTCTCATCATTCCCAATATACACAAAGATGGTGAATCATTCTGTAAGAGTGCTTTTTGTAGCACACTTTGTTTCTCCAAAGGGAACAAGCCCGAATCCACTAAAGCAGAGTTGCTGAGAATGAACTGCCTATTTTCAGAAAGTTTGGTCTAGTTTGCTGAAATTCTGTGGGTTTGCTCCTCTCATCACTGCCAACATTCTGACAAAGTTTGGTGAGTCTCTCTCTTCAGTAGCTGTTTCCTGCAGACTTTGTTTCTACTCCTTGAACAGGCCTTAATTCACTGGTTCAGAGTACGCAAAAATGAATTGCGTAATTCCAGAAAGAAGCACTGTGGGATTTCAATGAAACTCCCCATAACTGTTCTTCTCATCAGTCCCAACATACTCACAAGATTGCTGACTCTATCTAAAATGGTGCTCTTTGCAGCACACTTTATTTTTCCAGAGGAAACAGGACTTAATTCCCTAAACTGGAATAGCCGGGAATGAACAGCATGTTTCAAAAGTTTGGAATAGTTGGATGAAACTCTGTCGGTTTGCTCTTCTCATCACTCTCAACATTCTCATAAAGTGTGGTGAGTCTATGTCCTAGGGAGGTGTTTCTAGCAGACTTTGTTTCTATTTTTGATCAGGCCTTAATTCACTATGTCAGAATAGGCAAAAATGAATTGCACCCCCAGAAAGAAGCACTGTGGGATTTCAATGAAAGTCTCTATACCTGTTCTTCTCATTATTCCCAATATACTAACAAGGATTGGTGAATGCCTCTCCAAGGGGGCTCTTTGCTGCACACTTTGTTTCTCCAGAGGGAACAGGCCTGAATTCACTAAAGCAGAATAGAAGAGAATGAACTGCTTGTTTCCAGGAAGTTTGGTAGTGTTGGAAGAAACTCTGTGGGTTTGCTCATCTCATCACTCCCAACATTCTCACAAAGTATGGTGAGTCTATCTCCTACGGAGGTGTTTCTAGCAGACTTTGTTTGTACTGCTCGAACAGGCCTGAATTCAGAATGGCAGAATAGGTGAAAATGAATTGCATATTTCTAGAAGGAAGCACTGTTGGATTTCAATGAAACTCTCTGTATCTGTACTGCTCGTCATTCACAATATACTAACAAATATTGGTGTAGCTCTCCCCAATGGTGTTCCTTGCAGCCCGCTTTGATTCTCCAGAGGAAACAGTCCTGTATTCACTGAAGCAGAATAGCAAAGTGAACTGATTTTTTTCAGAAAATTTGGTATATTTCGATGAAAATCTGTGGGTTTGCTCTTCTCATCACTCCCAACATTCTAAGTTTGGTGAATCTACTTCCTAATTAGCTGTTTCTGACAGACTTTGTTTCTACTGCTTGAACAGGCAGTAATGCACTAGGGCGGGGTACGCAAAAATAATTGCATATTTCCAGACAGAAGCACTGTTGGATATCAATGAAACTCTATCTGTTCTTCTCCTCATTCCCAACATAATCACAAAGATTGGTGAATTGATCTAAAATGGTGCTCTTTGCAGCACACTTTGATTTTCCAGAGCGAACAGGCCTTAATTCCCTAAACCAGAAGAGGAGGGAATGAACTTGTTTCAAGAAAGTTTGAAATAGCTCGATGAATCTCTGGGGGTTTGCTCCTCTTATCAGTCTCAACATTCTCATAAGGTATCATGAGTCTATGTCCTAGGGAGGTGATTCTAGCAGACTTTGTTTCTATTTCTTGAACAGCCTTAATTCACTAAGTCAGAATAGGCAAAAATGAATTGCACATTCCCAGAAAGAAGCACTGTGGGATTTCAATGAAACTCTCTATAACTGTTCTTCTCATCATTCCCAATATAGTAACAAGGATTGGTGAATGTCTCTCCAAGGGGGCTCATTGCAGCACACTTTGTTTCTCCAGAGGGAACAGACCTGAATTCACTAAAGCAGAATAGAAGAGAATGAACTGCTTGTTTCCAGGAAGTTTGGTAGAGTTGGAAGAAACTCTGTGGGTTTGCTCATCTCATCACTCCCAACATTCTCACAAAGTATGGTGAGTCTATCTCCTATGGAGGTATTTCTAGCAGACTTTGTTTCTACTCCTTGAACAGGCCTGAATTCACTATGGAAGAATAGGCGAAAATGATTCACATATTTCTAGAAGGAGTCACTGTTGGATTTCAGTGAAACTCTATATATCTGGTCTTCTCATCTTTCCCAGTATACTCACAGAGATTGGTGAATCTCTCTCCAATGGTACTCTCTGGAGCACACCTTGATTCTCCAGAGCGAACAGGCCTGAATTCAATAAAGCAGAATAGCTGAGAATGAAGTGCTTGTTTAAAGAAGTTTGGTATAGTTCAATGAAGCTCTGTGGGTTGCTCTTCTCATCACTCCCAACATTATCACTCAGGATGGTAAGTCTATCTCCTAGGGAGCGGTTTCTAGCAGGCTTTGTTTCTACTGCTTGAACAGGCCTTAGTTCACTATGGCAGAATAGGCAAAAATGAATTGCATATTTCCAGAGAGAAGCACACTTGAATTTCCCTGAAACTCTCTATATCTGTTCTTCTCATCATTCCCAATAAACTCACAAAGATTGGTGAATCTCCCTATAAGAAGGCTCTTTGCAGCACACTTTGATTCTCCAGAGGGGACAGGCCTGAATACACTAAAGCAGAATAGCAGAGAATGAACTGCTTTTTCTCAGAAAGTTTGGTATAGTAGGAAGAAAATCTGTGGCTTTGTCTTCACATCACTCCCAACAGTCTCCCAAAGTATGGGGAATCTATCTCCTAGGGAGCTCTTTCTCGCAGACTTTGTTTCTACTGCTTGAACAGGCCTTAATTCACTAGGGGAGAGTACGCAAAAATGTATTGCATATTTCCAGAGAGAAGCACTGTTGGATTTCAATGAAACTCTTTCTATCTGTTCTTCTCCTCATTCCCAACATACTCAAAGATTGGTGAATCTATCTAAAATGGTGCTCATTGCAGCACACTTTGATTTTCCAGAGGGAACAGGCCTTAATTCACTGAAGCATAACAGCATGGAATGAACTGCTTGTTTTGAGAAAGTTTGGAATAGCTTGATGAAACTCTTTGGGTTTGCTCTTCTCATCACTACCAACAGTCTCACAAAGTATGGTGAGTCTATCTCCTTAGGGAGCTGCTTCTAGCAGACTTTGTTTCTACTGCTTAAAGAGGTCTTAATTCACTATGGCAGAATAGGCAAAATGATTTGCATATTTCCAGAGAGAAGCACTGTGGGATTTCAATGAAACTCTATCTGTACTTCTGTCTTTCTCAATATACTCACAAAGATTGGTGAATCTCTCTATAAGTATGCCCTTTGCAGCAGAGTTTGATTCTCCAGAGGGAACAGGCCTTAATTCACTAAAGCAGAATAGCAGGGAATGAACTGCTTGTTTCCAGAAAGTGTGGTGTAGTTCAAAGAAACTCTGTGGGTTTGCTCCTCTCATCACTCCCAACATTCTCAGAAAGTTTGGTGAATCTACCTCCTAGGGAGCTGTTTCTCACAGACTTTGTCTCTACTCCTGAACAGGTCTCTATTCTCTATGGCAGAAATGGTGAAAATGAATTGCGTATTTCCAGAAAGAATCAATGGGGAATTTCAATGAAATTATCAATATCTCTTCTTCTCATCAGTCCCAATATAGTCACAAAGTTTGCTGAATCCCTCTCCAAGTGTCCTCTTTGTCCACACTTTGTTTCTCCAGAGCAGGCCTGAATTCACTAAAGTAGAATAGCAGAGAATGAACTGCTTATCTCCAGAAAGTTTGGTGTACCTCGATGAAAGTCTGTGGGTTTGCTCTTCTCATCACTTTCAAGATTCACACAGAGGATGGTGAGTCTATCTCCTAGGGAGCTGTTTCTAGCAGACTATTTTTCTACTGCTTGAACTGGCTATAATTCACATTGCCAGAATAGGCAAGATGAATTGCATAATTCCATGAAGAATCACAGGGGGATTTCAATGAAACTCTCTATATCTTTTCTTCTCATCATTCCCAATGTACTCACAATGTTTGTTGAATCTCTCTCCAAGGGTGCTCTTTGTAGCACACTTTGTTTCCCCAGAGGGAACAGGACTGAATTCACTAAAACAGAATAGCAGAATATTAACTGCTTGTTTCCAGAAAGTTTGGTATATTTTGATGAAATGCCGTCGGTTTGCTCTTCTCATCATTTCCAACATTCTCACAAAGTTTGGTGAGTCTATCTCCTAGGGAGGTGTTTCTAGCAGACTTACTTTCTACTGTTTGACCAGGCCTTAACTCCATGTGGCAGAATAGGCAAAAATGAATTGTGTATTTCCAGGAAGAATCACTGGGATTTCAATGAAACTCTCTGTATCTGTTCTTCTCATCATTCCCAATATACTCTCAGAGTTTGGTGAATCTCTCTCCAAGGGTGCTCTTTGTAGCACACTTTGTTTCTCCAGAGAGAACAGGCCTGAATTCAATAAAGCAGAATAGCAGAATATGAGCTGCTTATTTCCAGAGTGTTTGGTGTATTTCAATGAAACTCTGTGGGATTGCTCTTCTCATCACTCCAAACATTCTCACAACGTTTGGTGAGTCTATCTCCTAGGAAGCTGTTTCTAGCAGACTTTGTTCCTCCTGCTTGAACAGGCCTTAATTCACTATGGCAGAATAGTCGAAAATGAATTGTGTATTTCCAGAAACCATCACTGGGGGATTTCATTGAAACTCTCTATATCTGTTCTTCTCAGCATTCCCAATATTCTCACAAAGTTTGGTGAATATCTCTTCAAGGGTCCTCTTTGTAGCACACTTTGTTTCTCCAGAGGAAATAGGCCTGAATTCACTAAAGCAGAGTAGCAGAGAATGAACTGCTTGTTTTCAGTAAGTTTGGTATAGTAGGAAGAATATCTCTGGCTTTGCTCTTCTCATCACTCCCAACAGTCTCACAAAGTATGGAGAGTCTATCTCCTAGGGAGCTGTTTCAGGCAGACTTTGTTTCTACTGCTTGAACAGGCCTTAATTCACTATGTCAGAATGTGTGAAAATGAATTGCATATTTGCAGAAAAAAAATCACTGGGTGATTTCAATTAAACTTTCTATAACTGTTCTTCTCATTATTCCAAATATACTTATGAAGTTTATGTAATCTCTCTCCAAGGGTGGTCTTTGTAGCACACTTTGTTTCTCCAGGGGAGCAGGCCTGAATTCACTAGGGCAGAATAGCAGAGAATGAACAGCTTGTTTTCAGAAAGTTTGGTATACTTCAATGAAACTCTTTGGGTTTGCCATTATCAATTCCAACATTCTCAGAAAGTATGGTAAATCTATCTCCTAGGGAGCTGTTTCTAGCAGACTTTGCTTCTATTGCTTGAACAGAACTTAATTCACTATGGAAGAATGGTAGAAAATGAATAGCTTATTTCCAGGAAGAATCACTGGGGATTTCGATGAAACTCTATATCTGTTCTTCTCACCATTCCCAATATACTCACAAAGTTTGGTGAATCTCTCTCCAAGGGGGCTCTTTGTAGCACACTTTGTTTCTCCAGAGGGAACAGGCCAGAATTCACTAAAGCAGAATAGCAGAGAATGAACTGCTTTTTTCCAGAAAGTTTGGTATAGTTCGATGAATCTCTTTGGGTTTGTCCTTCTCATAACTTCCAACATACTAACAAAGTATGTTGAGTCTATCTCCTAGGGAGCTATTTCTAGCAGACTTTGTTACTACTGCTTGAACACTCCTTAATTCCCTCTGGCAGAATGGGTGAAATTGAATTGCATATATCCAAAAAGAATCACTGGGGAATTTTAATGAAACACTCTCTAACTGTTCTTCTCATCATTCCCAATATACTCACAAAGTTTGGTGAAACTCTCTCCAAGGGTACTCTTTGTAGCACACTTTGTTTCCCCAGAGGAACAGGCCTGAGTTCACAAAAAGCAGAATAGCAGAGATTTAACTGCTTGTTTCCAGAAAGTGTGGTATAGTTCGATGAAACTCTGTGATTTTGCTCATCTCATCATTTCAAACATTCTCACAAAGTATGGTGATTCTAAATCCTAGTTAGCTGTTTCTAGCAAACTTTGATCTACTGACTGAAAAGGCTTTGATGCCCGATGGTAGAATGGGCAAAAATTAATTGTGAATTTTCAGAAAGAATCACTGGTGGATTTGACTGAAACCCTCTACACCTGTTCTTCTCATCATTCCCAATATACTCACAAAGTTTGGTGAATCTCTCTCCAAGGGTGTTCTTTTTAGCATACTTTGTTTCTCCAGAGGGAACAGGTGTGAATTCACTAAAGCAGAATAGCAGAGAATGAACTACTTGTTTCTAGAAATGTTGATATAGTTTGATGAAAGTCTGTGGGTTTGCCCTTCTCATCACTTCCAACATTCTCACAAAGTATGGTAAGTCTATCTCCTAGGGTGCTGTCACTAGCAGAGTTTGCTTCTACTGCTTGAACAGACCTTAATTCACTATGGTTCTGGAAACAAGCAGTTTATTCTCAGCTATTCTGCATTAGTGAATTAAGGCCTGTTCCCTCTGGAGAAAAAAAGTGTGCTACACAGAGTTCCCTTGGAGAGAGATTCACCAACTTTGTGAGTATATGGGAATGATGAGAAGAACAGAAATAAAGAGTTTCTTTAAAATACCAGTGATTGTTTCTGGAAATATGCAATTCATTTTCACTTATTCTGCCATAGTGAATTAAGGCCTGTTCAAGCAGTAGAAACAAAGTCTCCTAGAAACAGCTCCCTAGGAGATAGACTCACCAAACTTTGTGAGAATGTTGGGAGTGATGAGAAGAGAAAACCCACAGAGTTTCATCAAACTATACCAAACTTTCTTGAAATAAGCAGTCCATTTTCTGCTACTCTGCTTTAAAGTATTCAGGCCTGTTCCCTATGGAGAAAAAAGTGTTCTACAAAGAGTACCCTTGGAGAGAGGTTCACCAAAATTTGTGAGTATATTGGAAATGATGAGAAGAACAGATATAGATAGTTTCATTGAAATCCTCCAGTGATTCCTTCTGGAAATGTGCAATTCAGTTTCGCCTATTCTACCATAGTGAGCTAAGGTCTGTTCAAGCAGTAGAAACAATGTCTGATAGAAACAGCTCCCTAGGAGATAGACTCACCAAACATTGTGAGAATGTTGGGAGTGAAGAGAAGAGCAAACCCACAGAGTTTCATCAAACTATACCAAACTTTCTGAAAACAAGCTGTTTATTGTCAGCTATTCTGTTTTAGTGAATTCATGCCTGTTACCTCTGAAGAAACAAAGTGTGTGACAAAGAGCACCCTTGGAGATAGATTCACCATTTGTGAGTATATTGGGATTGATGAGCAGAACAGATATAGAGAGTTTCTTTGAAATCCCCCAGTGATTCTTCCTGGAAAAACACAATTTTGGTGTGCTCCAATGAACTATTTTCTCCTATTGCGCCCACTTCCTAATGATTCTATCACATCTCAATATCCCATTAAGCTGAAAAATCCATCAATGAATGAATCCACTTATGAAGTAATAGCCTTCATGATCCAATCACCTACCAAAGGCCCCTACCTCTGAACCCTACAACATTCGTGACCAAGACTTCAAAATATTAGTGACTGGGGGACCTTTAAGATCCAAACCACACCAGGAGGCACTCAGACATTGCTTAGAATGTTTCTGGGAAGCCTTGGAGTCAAAGGATCCACAATTCAAATGCATTCTCATCTTCTTATCATCTATGTCAGCATGGAATTGACACTGAACCCTGCAAGTCTTAGAGTTCATATGCATCCAGCGATCTTTATTGAGCACTCACTTCGTATCTTTGTGCTAACAGCCCAGGATACACAAACCCATGAAATATAGTGAATTTCTGCCCCATGACAAAATGGGAGCCCAGATTTCAGCCTCAAGGCCAATTGACCTGTTCAGTGAGGTGGGTCATAGGAGAATATGTGACATGTATTAGCATTCAATTACTATCCACTTACTTTGCCCAGCCATGGCCTCTGGAGACTTACCTCCTCAAATGTCAAAGGAGGCTTGGAGGAAAACCATGTTGGCTTGGGCAGGATATGCTGCACCTGGCCTATGACTCTGGTACGCATATTCTTGACTCCCACACAGGTTCAGGTTGTTGTCTGTGGGGCTTTCTAAAGGACCATGGGTCCTTCCCTTACAAAGAAAGTAGAAATATAGGAGTCAGACTCAAGTCTGGAGGATAGTCAAAGCATCCATCTGACTAGGTGATTGAGAGAAATCCTCTGGTGACTAGAAGTGGGCAAGAGAAACTTGATGGAGCAGGGAGTCGACTGAACTCGACTTGGGACTGCTTAAATAGTTCCTAGGAGTAACATGTTTGTCAGTCTGACCCAGGTAGGAACAGAGGACTTTGGAATCAGGGTGTGAGAGCAGAATGGCTCTACCTCCCTGAGACTCAGTCTCCTCATCTGCCAAAGAGTAACAAGGACATCTTGGTTCTTGTTTGACCTTAATCTGATCTGCATCTGGCTTTCCATTCACTCCAGGTCCATCAGTGTGGTCACACTCTCAGAATTTCCTGGACCTTCACCCCTCTAACCTCATTTGTGCACAAGACCTTTGTCCTTGCTGTTCTCTCAGCCTAGAAAGTACTCCCCAGATCTTGCCAGGCCCGAATGCACTTCCTCAATTTGTTCTTATAGAAAGAATGTTGGATGCTGTTTTGTGTTCCCTCTGCCACACTTGTCCTATGGTCTTAGAGCTGCTTTTGCCCTCATTTCCCCCATGCTTGTCTTCTTTCCTACTTAGCTGATTTTTAAAAAATGGATAGGAATATAATTTTTTTTAGTTATTTATGGACATTTATTTATTATTATTTATTTATGTGTGGTGCTGAGAATCAAACCCAGTGCCTCACACATGCGAGGTAAGCACTCTGCCACTGAGCCACAACCGCAGCCCTTAGCTGATTTTTAAAAAAATATTATTTCACTTGTCAACAGGCCTTTATTTAATTTATTGGTATGTGGTGCTGAGAATCAAACCCAGTGCCTCACACATGCTAGGCAAGTGCTCTACCACTCAGCTACAACCCCAGCCCCTTAGCTGATTTTTGTGGTAAAACATGTTAATTCCCATCCCTTTCATTTTTGTGATGTGCTGCAGCTATTTCTTTGTGACTCCTGTAGGATTCCATTGAACGTAGGAAAGCAATACCTGGCTTTTCATGGACCTGTGATGGCATAAATTCTCAATGATTCCAAGTGCTGCTCCTGTGCAGTTCTCACTCACCCACCCTAAGCCACTGCTGTCACAAAGGTACGTGTGTATGCATTGTGTTTTCAAGAACATGGACTGATGGTTGGAGGGTTTTGCTACATTATTCTCTTAAATCATGAAGAAAACACAAGCAGCCCTGGGTTGGATCGGTATCATGAGTTTGCCTTTACCAGAGCTCTTCCTACCTTCATCCAGCCCTGAGTTCCTGCCTGGTGTCCTTCAGTTCAAGGACTCCCCTTCTAGCTTTGTTTTCTTGTGATGTTTCATATTTGTGCAGCTTCTTTTTATTGTACAGACTGAGGTCCCCCCTCTACCCACAGGGCTGTAAATATGTTGGCACTGCTGTCTACAGTGTGATACTAATTATAAAACCAGTCACATGGCTTTCTCCTCACCTCTGGACTCACTGACCACTTCTGCCTCATGTGTCAGAGATGAAGGGTCAGGGACAGGCAGGGTCCCCATGCTCACTGCTACCACCACACCACTGACACATGGGCCACCTGCCCGTCAGTGGTCATCCCCTTAGGAAGCAGTCAGGAAGAAGAACCTGTGGGGAATCTGTTTCTAGTGTTCATATTTAGCCAGCATCCCTTTGTTTTTCTTAGTTGTGAAAATTTTGTTTAAAAAAATTATCTTGAACCAGTTGTTTCCTATAACCAAAAGGCATATAAAGTAACACACACAAATAAAAATTTGTTTTTAAACAATTTGTCCAAAGCTTTATTGGCCAAATTAAAAAGGGAATATCATACATGATAGTTTGATTAAAAAATATTAAAATAAATAAAAATTAAATTTGATATGTTAATTCATTTAAGTAAATTTTAATAATTGCCACCACTTACTATGGGTAATATATAAAAAAGTCATGTTTATATTCACCAAAGCTTTTGTGAGTGCTGAAAATTTCAGTATGATAATTTCCAAATTCAGGTGAAGTTTGTTTGAAATCCAGGTTCTTTCCAGCGTTCCCTCTGGGAAATTTCCCCAAATTAGCATCCTTTGCTTATGTAATTATTAAATGTGATTTTTAAATGACTCTTGTGTTGAATTGTGGTAGTGATAAATTATACCATGAACAGATGCTAGATAGATGGTTCAGTAGAAACGCAACAGGTGTGTTGAAATGTGAGGATGACCAGGAATTTCAGATCCTTGTGCACTTCTGCCCTGTCCTTGAACTTTGTGATGCTGGTTCTTCTATTTTTGTGGTAATGGTACCAAAACCAATTGTATTTTTTGAATGACAGGGTGCATGTTTCTTCTTCTTCTTCATTTTTTTTTGTTATATTTCCAGGTGTTGACTTTAAAATGAAAACTGTAGAGCTAAGAGGAAGAAATTTCGATTACAGATCTGGTAGGTGACAGAGTATGCCCCAGTAATGAGCCGTGTGTGTTTAACAGTCCACACGCTTGTCTACTAAAATGAACCATGAGAGCTGGCTCACCTCCCCTGCTTTTCTGCTCCTTGGCTCATTGTCAGATCAGATGAACAGCACTTCCTTCATGGGAGAATTTAGCAGCATGTCCTTATTTGAGACTGCATTTGTACATGAGGCATAGTGTTGCACTCATGAGAGCTAGTTGGGAGCCTTTACACCTCTGTTTTTAAATAATTTGACATGATCTCAAAACTGCCATCACTAACATAGTTGCTCAAATGCATGTCTTTGTGTCTTTAAATTTTTTTGTGGTAGTATTCAAAGAGAGCCCACTGTGTTCACAACCACATTGGCAAAGGGTAAAGGCACATCACCTGGGGACAGTTCAGGGTGGTGCTGTGGGCAGGCACACCCCTTCTAGCTGTCCTGCAAGTGCCCCCTCTGCCTGTCAGAAGTAAATCCAGAGGCCCCCTTCCTGAAGAGAAGCTCCTTTCTTGGCTCAAATCAGAGTGAGAGACCAAACAGCTGCATTTTAACTGTGTTCAGCACTTACCACTTACCCTTCTCTATTATCAGCCCAAGGATTGCATTCAGAAATATATAAGGTTGTGAGAACTCTCTGGAAAAAAGGATAGGCTCTGGTCTGGTGGGACTTAAGAACTGGCGCTGCTGAGCTGTGTTGAGAATGCCGTTGTGTTTTCCATGATGCCAATGCAGTGCACTCAGCCTACTAACTCCTCTCAGCAGGTTACCCTCAGCTCTGTCTGTCCACCATCTGTGTATGTTTGCTTGCATCTTCGTTAATCACTGCTTTGTCAGTGGCATTGCTGGTCCTTTAATGCCTGGATGTTATGCCATGTCTCCATCCTTCATCCGTGTCCCTGTCTTGGCCACCACTGGAGCTGAACCAACATGGCTCACATTCCGAGGTATCTGAGGTGACACCACCATTTGGCCATCTGCAACTCCATAACCCACACTGAGGGGCTTGGGGGTTTTGTTTTGTGTCATGTTTTTATTTTAGACTTGATTAAAGTCTAATCTAAATAGTGAATAACAAAAACTAGGTACTTCTTATACTAGCCCCTGAAAAGGCAGCAAAGTTTATTTTGTACATTGCTGCCCATCAAAATATGTGCAACTGTGCAGGTGCTTCCCTGGAACTCTGCCCACCAAGACTGTGTGGGTGGCACAACTGGAGATTGACTGCAGTGCCTTTGACTGATCTGAGTGAGCCCTCCTTATGGAATTCCAGTCCACAGAGAAGAGAGTGAAGGTGGGGTTCCAGGACCACATGGTGCATTCAGACTACTTTCCCTTGAATGCAAAAGCATTCTTCAAAACAACTCTCTGCTTCCCTCTTGACTCCACTCTTCTAGCTTTATCAGCTGTCAACATGAGATTGGTAATGAATAATGGAGCGAGGAACATTGAGATGATGCATTGGATCTATTGAAAGGTTGATTTGCAAGTTTTCTATGTGGAATAGTCCAGCAATTCAGTTAGGAAGTAGGACTTGTCTTTTCTTGAAGGGGTTTTCAACAGTAAATCATATATCCACAATGTTCCAACCACTTGGTTAATCATATAATTACTCAAAATACTATTTTTTATCTTCTGAAATATTTTATTTAAAAATGAAAAAAAACATACTAGGGTGTAGTTTGGTGGCAGCAAACTTACCTAGCATGCACAAGGTCTGGCACTGCAAAAGAAACAGAGGGGAAAAAAGGATGAAAAACCTTTCTCTTCATTTTTGTCATGCAATAGATAAAAAGGAGATATGGGAATGATGGTTCTTATTTTTATTACTTATTTTAAATATGGGTTCATTGTCCCTCATTCAAAATGCTTAGGACCAGAAGTATTTCAAATTTCATAATATTTGTATAAACATAAAGAGATACTTTTGAGGTGGGATCCAAGTTCTGAACTTGGAGTTCATTTATGTTTCATATACACCTTAACTAATAGTAGCCTGAAGGTCATTTTAAGTACTATTTTTAGTGTGCCTACATTTTGACTTCAGCTTGTCACCTGAGGTCAGGTGCGGAATTTTACACTTAGGGACATTTTAGGTTTTAGCTCAAGGATGCTTGACCTGTATCCATGGCTTGTTTTGGAGAAAAGAGCCATCCTTGTGCTGTTGAAATGCATTTTGTCTAGCTGTGTGGTTGTGTTTCACCATCATTGGTTGAGGGCATGGGAGCAGTCAGTGGAGTCAGAGACAGCTCTTCAATGGGGCACAGGACTGTGCTGGGCTGATAGCAACCAAGCTCTGCTTTCCCACACTGTCCACCCACAGACATATCACCTGTCAGTTTTCAGAGGGGCTTGTTAGAACAAATGCATTTTTTCCTGGTCATTTGTGTTTATAGCCAATCTAAGCAAATATTCACACTGGAGAAAGTCCTAAAGGCTTAAGGATCAAAGGTGCTGTTGTCTTTGTCACAGTTCTGCATCACATTTTGTTGCTTTCCCACATTTTTCAGTTCCTTGATTATCTGTGATCCAAAATGGGCCATTTTTCTCTTGTCTCTGGAGAAGTATTTCTATGTGAGTGTACATAAGATCTTGAATGTAAGTATTGCTAGAATGTACTGACTAGCATATAGTTTCACGAATTTACATCCAAATACTCTCTGGAAATTATTCACAGTGAACTTGGACTCATTGTGTTTAAATGGACTGAAGCCATGAAATATGTCTCCTACCTTGAAGCGTAGGATTGAAATGCTTCATCCCATCAGCCCAGTCTTCACTGCTGGGGAATTTTGTTTCAATTGGTGTTGTTAGGTTGGCATCAGTTAATTCTCTGCTTGTAAGAAGTGGAATATTTCATATGCTAAAATTGGCTTTTGCCCTGCAAATTAGTAACTGCATCATGTACTTGACCATATTAGATACAGAAAATAAGAATCTTTGCGCTGTTTAAGCATTGTTATATAGTGAACTGGGAAACCAGAATTGCGGGAGTTTTCATTTTGGAAAATGCTTGTGTAGTGAATGATAATTTAACTGACATCAGTAAACTTCAAATTTCTGTAAATCAGCTTTTGATCATTACAGTGAAAATTCAAGTTCATGGAAATAAAGAACACAAATGTTAAGGTTCTGTATCTTCACAGAATGATAGAGGCATAATTAGTGCTTTACCTTGTTATTAAATTTTTTGAAATTTAATAATTTCATTTAATGAAATTTAAATTTCATTTTGTGGAATTTTTATGGTGCAAGAAATAGTTGTTGAATGGAAAGATTTCATTTACCTGTTCTTTGGCCATTCATGATAGCATAGCATATAATTTAGTGGATAAGGGAAAGACGCAAAGGTACTTTTGAGAGGAAAAGAAAATAGAGTTTCTCAACCCATACATTTTGTGAATATGAAATAGTTTCTCAAACGAACATGGTTTTCCACCTCAAATATTCAAAGTCAGGCACAAAGCGATGGAATTTGGGGTATGGTCTTAAATTGGAAATGGTAAATTAATGGAGGGTTGCTTTGTAACCCCATATTTACAAAGCTCATTTCCAATGTTTTCACTTTGACAAAACAAAGGATCACATATTTTGATTGTTGTATTAACATTCCTGTGGCTGATTCTGACTTTTCAGAGAAGGTTATTCTGAATAGTTTGTTGATCTTGCTTTATAATGTAGCCCAATGCATCCAATTTAGTTGTTAACACACGTGCAAAGATACCTTGTATCTGATATAGTTGTCAGCTAGAATTTTTTCTACTGGCCAAGAGGGAGGGAAATAGGCATGTTTCTCATGTTTCCTCACAGAGAAGCGGCAATAGAATACATATTTGCCCCTGAATGTGTAGTTGCTTGCTTTGACTGTTGTTTAGGAACTGATTTTTGCTGCTATTTCTAGGGACACAGCAGGTCAGGAGAGATTCAACAGCATTATCTCAGCTTATTACAGAAGTGCCAAGGGGATCATATTAGTGTATGATATTTCTAAGAAGGAGACATTTGATGATTTGCCAAAATGGATGAAGATGATTGATAATATATGTATCATATTTCTCTGTCAAATGTGAACTCTATTTGTGGGTATCAATCATTATGAAAGGAAGAAGATGGAAACATAAGGAGAGAGCCTGGTTTATACAATAAACATTATTTGATTCACATCACAACCCCCAGTATTTCGTGCTGTGTGATAGATGAGTCAGTGAAGATCTTAATTAACCCGAATCAGATGATAATAAAGCTAGGGTTTTCATCCTGGTACACTGGACCCTGATTTAAAGCCCATGCTCATTCTACTGTACCCAGTTGCTTCCATGGCATTGGATACAGGACACTCACGTTTCTGCAGTAAGACTACTTGGCTGCTCATTTCATGCACTTGAGGAGATGGCCTTGTTCATAATTCCTGTGGCTGTGGCTGCAGCATCTGCCCTCAGCATTGTAGATATCTTTTGGATCCTCTTTTTGAACAAGAGATTTTTCCTTTGATTCATGATTAACTCTATATAGGAAACCTGTGTCTGCACAATTGATATAAAACTCTGTTGTCCTCTAGAAGATGTGTATGCCAAATGTACATTTAGAAGGCAGAGCAATTTAGGGTAAGATGTGTTAGTATAGAAATGACCACAATTTGAGAGTTTTCTTCCTCTTGTGCAATAATTTTATGTCTAGTTCCTTTATGTCACAAGCACATCTAATACAAATTTGGGTTTTATCTACAAATTGTATTGAAACCCAGTTGTATTTTGTCGAAGGTTATATTGATGATGTTGAAGAAGGTGCCTTTCCAGGTTTCAGTGTGTACCTCTTGAAATGTGTTAAAATACCAGACTTAAAAACATGAAGCAGACCTAGGTGGGGTGCCTGCCCTCAGCTCACTGCACATGTGGCCTTGGTCACTGGATACTGAGTTCTCCTTATGCCCAAGTATTACCTAACCAGGCTCATTTTTCCAGTATGCTGATAGCCAAGGCAAGTTTTGCAAAAGACCAAGTGTAAAGGAGGAGACCATAGTCTCAATTCACTTTCCTGAGGATATGGTTTGAGAATATTTGGGAGATAAAGCAGCAGAGTGATTTAAGGCATGAAGATGAATTCATCAGTGGTCTATATGTGCATAAGGAAACTTCATGACTCTTCATGGGATACACGTTCAGAAAATGGATGTGTTAGTACTATCAAAGGGTAGAATTTTCAGCTTTGTGACATCAAAAGATTATCCATCAGACATCTGTTCAAGCCTAAATGAAGGATTGGTGGTTTTAATAAAAGGCCTTCAAGTCCCAAAAAATAAACTAGGCAAACCTTTAGCATCATAACCCACATGTCAGAAGTGTATACAGCAAAGCTAGCAGGACACTAATAATATAGATCTCTGCCTACCTTTCAGAATTAATGATTATTAAAGGCAATTTTTAAAGTACATAACTACAGGGGAGGAGTAAAAAAATCCAAAGTGTTGCTTAATATAAATGGGTCTTAGCTAGTTGTGTTTGTTGAATGGCAGTAAACAAAGTTAGGATTCTTTCCATTCAGAGTGTTAGAGATTGAGATCCTATTCTTTGGGTAATTACATACCTGAGAATGGCTCTCAGGTCCTTGAGAGATGCTTTGAGTGTAGAAAACCATATTTACAATTTTAGGCTTTTTTTAAGTACATGTTGAGCAGATGGTTGTGGCCCATTGACCAAGGGATTGGTTTTAGAAACCTCCAAGTGTTCTCCTAAGGAATGTAGAAGGGGACTGTCCTTGCTGTAGTCTAAAATTTCTGAAACTAATGTAATGAATATAAAACCAAAGGAAGTTGAGCATGATACCGATGATCCTAGCCACTTGGGAGGCTAAGGCAAGAGGATTGCAAGTTTGAGGCCAGTCTGGACAACTTGGTGAGATCCTGTTTCAAAATAAAATGGTCTGGGTGTGTAGCTCAGTGATAGAGCACTTGCTTAGGTGTGTAGCTCAGTGATAGAGCACTTGCTTAGCGAGCATGCACAAAGCCCTGGGTTCAATCCCCAGTACAGCTAAAAAATAAAAACAGGAAGTTACAAAGGAAGAAATGCTCTAAATCCTAAGGGCCCTGTTAGGTACTGAATCTTGCCAAGGATTTGAGCTCTACTGCTCACCCCACTTTGGTTCTTGAGTCTTGCATTTTACCATTGTGTAAGAGCTATCCTTCCTTGAGTGCTCACCATGTGCCAAGCCCTGACACCCTTGCTTGGCCGAGGAACTTGCCAAGGCCTCACGATTCAGATGACTTTTGATGGAGTCTGTTTCAAATACTTTTAGAAATACATAAAATTTAAATGAGTTACTCAATATTTGAACCTTTTTAAAGAGAGAAATTCTGTTGTGCCTACATAGTTTAGGAATTTTACTAATGTATCTTCATATTTTTTTCCTGATTATAAATTAATGATAGATCATTAATAAAATTTATAAAATCAAGAAAAGCACAAAGATAAATTTAAAATCCTGGATTCAATCCATTTAGTTTTACGTTCTCCTTATTTCACTAAGTATTCTATCTTGAGGACCTTCCTTTGTCATTAAGTGTTCTTCCAAAGCATGGAAATGGCTGTGTTTTGTTTCATTCTTAATCCATATTGTTAAACTTTTGGTCTTTTTCAATTGCTGACCATTTTAAGTAGGGCCTACTTTTTGAATCATTTCCTTAAGGCAAGTCTTGGGAATGTCAGATCAAAGGCCAAGAGCATGGTGGTTCTTAAACCTGTCACCAAGGTACTCCCTAAAGTGCTGTGAGTCCTGTCCATCACCAGTCCTGCCTGGGACCCAGGAGAAACTTGCAGAGGGAGGAAGGGAATGAGCATGGGAGTCAATGAGTGACAAATATTGTGCTGGTTTACCCTTGCTTTCTTAGTGTATAACAGTGCCCACCTTTGAAATTCCACAGTAGGCTTCAGAAAATGCTGAACTTCTCTTAGGTGGAAATGAGGTGGCCTGTGAAATGGACAGAGAATCTCTAGATGGCAAGGTAAAAAGGTGAGAAAATGGGGATCCCCAGAGAAGGTGTGGCTCCCACATTCGGCATCTTACTGTCTTGGCATAAATTGTGTATGTTCTTTTAAATTAAAAAATAATTGTCACCGGGCACGTTGGCGCACACCTGTAATCCCAGCTCTTGGGAGGCTGAGGCAGGAGGATTGTGAGTTCAAAGTCAGCCTCAGCAACTTAGTGAGGCCCGAAGCAACTCAGTGAGACCCTGTCTCTAAATAAAATACAAAATAGGGCTGGGGATGTTGCTCAGTGGTGGAGAGCCCCTGGGTTCAATCCCCAGTACCAAAAATAATAATAATAATAATAATAATAATTGTCAAATAGTGGTCCCTGAATCTCATCCTTCTCATTTGTTTGCTTGTTTCTTCTATCTACTCCTTTAAATTAATTATGAAGAGGAGGGGAAAATAAAGCATGGTATTATGTACTTACAGTATTATCTCAGTTGACATTTTATTCCAAAAAACATTTTTTTGTTATAAAATTGCTTCCATGATTTCTTTGTTCCATCCTATATTTTCAACTTCTTTGACTTTTGCTAAGGATTCAATCATGGAGAGAAGTAATGATACCTTTTAAATGTCAGATGCATTGTTTTAGAAACTTGGGCCTGTAATTCCACTTAAAGGTCCTAATATCATCCCAGGGATTTTGTGTTTAATACACTGTGTGTGTGTGTGTGTGTGTGTGTGTGCACCTGCGTACATGTGTTACAATGTAGGAATTTGCTGTACTTGTGATCTTAATATTTGAGCATAAATGGGTCTTTGCAGACCTTTAGTCCCTAGTTCCCTTAAAGCCGAAGCCCAAGGGTCACAGCTCCCCACCAGAAGCCAGGCACAAACACTAGTCCCTGCTCTGCTTCACACAGAGAAAACAGATATGTGTGTCTTCTCAGTTTGCATGGCAGATAAATGGGATGCGGCTCTGTGAAGCAAGTGCCAAGGACAACTTCAATGTGGACGAAATATTTCTGAAACTTGTTGACGATATTCTGAAAAAGGTAAAAAAGAATCTGTCATGAAAGGATTTCATCTAAAACCTGTTTTTTCCTTTATTGCTATTAATTTGTTGAGAATTTATCATTTAGAAACAAAAGTACAGTAGTTGTATTTAGGTTCAGGAACTGGGTATAATTGTTATCTGCACAGACAGCTTTGCTGCATAGCTATTTCCCATCCAGGGTTTTTTTGTGTCCTTAGGGTTGTACAATATTTTTGCTTATCCTTGAAATGCATTTTGAAATGACTTACACAGGGTACGATAATCATGCCAGGAGGGGGAGAGACTGCAGCTCAGTAGAAGAGAATTTGCCTCACCTGCTTGAGACGCGGGGCTCTTCCCTAGCACTGCAAAAATGAATGAAAATAAGCTGAGAGAATGTGGGGCTGGGGGCATAGCTCAGTGATAAGAGGACTTGCCTAGCATGCACAAAGCCCTGGGTGCCATTGCCAGCACTGCCAGTGAATCAATCAAGTACCATGCTTGCTTCACATTTGCTTGTCCTTTTTCCTGTTTTCCTATTATACAAGATAATAGCATCCTTCTCCTGCTTTTCCTTTTTCCTGTTTTCCTATATTAAGTTCAATATAGAGAGTGGAGACCTAGGAGAGTACACAGATTTCCTTGAAGAGGAGAGCCCCAGGGCTCTCTCCTTCTCTTGGCACCCCACTCCCTAAAGGAGCCTCTGTCCTTTTCAGAGGCCTTTTGGTAATGCTGAGTTACAAGGAAATTATTTGACAGCTTCATTGAGCAGCAGGACTTTCTTCAGGCATCTGTAGGCCTGCATTTAAAGGTTTTTAGTAGGTACTTAAATTTTTTATATAGTTTACACCTTGGTATCTGCCAGGGATTTGTTCAAGAGCCCTTCAGGTTACCAATCTCAATGGATATTCAAGTCCTTTATATAAAACAGCATGGCATTTGCATAGAGCTGACACAAAGCCTCTTGTATACTTTAAATCATCTCTAATTATTATGATTCTTAATACAGTGTTAGTTCTATGCAAGTAGTTGTTAGGCTGTCCTGTTTAGGGAATAGTGACAAGAAAAAAAAAAGTCTGCATGCTCAGTACAGGTGTAATTTTGAACTGCTGTTCATTGGGTGCCTCCCTGCAGAAAGAGGATTAAAATTAGTATCATAATTGCTTTTCATCCCCCATGAATCAAGTAATGACTAAGTAAGGCTTATTTGTATTCAGCACCTTTTCCCATGTATGTTTCCTGAGCAAGTCACCCAAATTGTACTATAAAATTAATGTCAAAATTTAGTCAAATAAGCCTAAAGAGGCTCTGTTTTAGTGGACAACTACTAACAAATTAGATTAATGAACATAAGAAACAGTAGCTATTAAAAAATGTCTGAGGCATAATTGTGCTACTCGATTAAGAATTTCACATTCTGGGGCTGGGGTTGTGGCTTAGTTGTAGAATATTTGCCTTGCATGTTTGAGGCCCTGGGTTCAATCCTCAGCACTGCAGATAAAGAAATAAATAAAATAAAGGTCCATTGACAATTAAAAAAAATTGGAAAAAAAAGAATTTCACATTCCACAGGCTAACTCATTATAATACTGAATTCCTTTAGCTGTTATGTGATTGATGATGGTTTTTCTCAAATTAAAATCCTGTGGTCATGTATAAGAATAGTATTACAACAAAACTGATCACACTATACTTTGTACTGTCATGTACAACTAATTAGAACCCTGGGGGAGCTTTGGGTGGGGAGGGCTGAGACATGCATTGTCAGAAGGAACAATGTGTTCAGATTTTGCCACAGGATTAAGATAAGTTTATTAAACAAAACCCATTTTCCTAAACTCACTGCTTTATGATTATGAACACTAAGGACATCTTATGAGAATCACATGAACAGACAATTCAAGTCACACAAAAAGATGCACATCATGAAAAATAAGTCAGCTACATCAACAAATAAATGGCCACAAGTAAAGCTCATGGAGGTGCCAGAGTCACAAATGATGGTATTTAGGAACCATGTTCCTTGCCCTGTTTACCTGATGCAGTTGTGAATCTCTATATTGCTTAATAAGAATTGATGAAGTTATCACTTGAAAATCTAATGTATAGTTTAATTATGTCTCTACCTCTTCTGCTTGCAAGTATAGATAGAGTAATAGATAATAGATAGAACCTTCCCATTTCGTATTCATTTCAGATCCATGTTTTTCAACTGATTTCCTAAATCTTCAAAATAATTTATTAGAGAATACAGGTAGAATTAATTTTCAGTTCTTAGCCTTCAGAACTGTTAATAGAAGCTTTATTTCACTTTCCTCCTGTAAGGCATTATTTTTTAATTTAAAATATTATTGTGGCAATTTTTAACACAGGAAATTAATGACAATTGATATCTCTTATCAGTAATAAGAGATTGTTTAAAAGTCAGAGGAAACTGACTAGTCATTCATTTTAGTGGAATCAAGAATTTCTCACGGGAGAGATGACCCAGTTTCCCATCAGGTTCATCACAGAAAACTTCTCTTCCCCCTTCAACCTGGACATACATGATAACAGCATTCTCCAAGAAGGGGTCAGGGTTGTGTTAAAATGCTTTAAAACTTGTTCCACGCTAGCAATGAGGCCACAGTGTCACCATCTAGCTCAGAATGATTATATACACTGCTGACAGTGCGTGAAGCTCTCTGGATTCAGAACTTCAGGAATACCTAGGCCTGGGATCAGAGCTTTGCTAGGTTGCTGGTACATCCCACTTGAAAAGCCTAAGTCAAATAGGTGAAGTTTAGAAGTTTAACCCAGAGTGAAGGTTGAATTAATTATGTTCATCCCAGAAGGATGAACATAATTAATTCTAAGAGAACAAGAGTAGCACAAAGGGGAAACTAATTAATGTTTCATTTATTTTACTGTAACATACAAAACTTCCTGCTGGAGGAACTAAAAGCCCAATAGATTCATTACTTCAGCAGTGATCCTGTATACTAGTTGATACAGCTTGGCAGTTGCCAACAAGCAAATCCCATGTGGAAATTTCCAGATGTATTTGTGACTGTTAAAGTGGGAACACAGGCATTGCTAAATTTCAAAGCAAATCCAAATGAAAACAAAATCACGAAATCAACTTACCACCCTTTTTTATTTTGTCTTTGTGTCTTTAGCCACCTTGTAGTGATCCAGGTGCCATTTCAGCAACAGCAACATAGCTACACACTTCTGTGGCACTTCATGCCATGCATCCCCAGGTGCTTTGCAATGCAGAGAGAAGTGAGGTTTCAGCACAGGTCCTGCTCCCCAGGTGCCCAAGGGCTACATTTCCTTTGGAGCCCAACCTCTCAGTTCAAAAAATGAAAATAAACTAAAAATGACTTAGCTGAATTCCCCATTGATAAATACTCTGGTAATTTTCAAACATTGAACATAACTTCTCATATATGTTTTGTTGCTTTATACCTGAAATCAGTTTATTAAACTTTTAATGCATGTAGGTTACATTGTTCCAGGTGCCAAGGATTAGTTGGTGTCCCTCACTTGTGATAAGCATAAAAATGAAGCCTTTCCCCCTACACTTGGTATTAAAATGTGCATGTGGGGGAGGAGGGGTTTATGGGCATTATTAGCTCTCAAATGACACAAAACTAAAAATTCTGTTTTCTTCTTAAATATGACTTAAATCACTTTTTCCCCCAGGCAACAAACTTTCTTAAGCCCAGAGAACACCATAGGGAAAATAAAATTACCCTGTATCCAAAAAATGACAAAAACTTCGAGGAAAAAGAAGCAGAGGGGATGAAATTATGTTGCAAAGATATAAAGAGCATTAGGAAGAGGAAGTTGGACAACTGAGGATGGAACTCTTGCTGCAATGAATTGTTGTGTACCTGGAAGCCATTTTTGTTGGGCTCCTTTCTGGTCAGGTTAGTAGTAGAAAGAGAACACAGCCGGGACACACTGGGTTTATTTATGTGTCTCAAAGGCAACAGCAGCCCATGCGTGTTGGTTATCACAGCCAGGGAATGCCATCTCTCCTCACCCCTCTTACATTGCACAAATGGGACTTTTTCTTCTCTAACCCCCAGCTGGGAATATTTCATACTCTAAACGCATTCTGCCCCACTGGGGCAACATTCGAGTTCATTTCTAGTGACATCTGAGACATAATAAACCACTTGATTATAAAGTGCCATCCTGTCTTTTCCGAGTTCAGAACATGAGCCCCTTTGAAATTTTGCTGTGACAGACACTTTGGGATGCTGAGGGTTCCCTGGGCAGATGGGAAGGGGGACCAGAATCTACTGTGATCAGCTTTCTGTGTACCACTGGGCATAATTAGAAACATGCTCTTTTTTGCAATGGATGTTTTTAGGGCTGAGTGATAACTGAAAATAACAAGGAGCTCTTTTCACTTTTATGATGACTATTGCATTGGACAGGATTCAGCTCTTGGAAGTACACAGCTAAGTGATGAGTTTTTTCCCCCGGGGAACAGAACTAAAGTTAAATTCTAAACACAGAAAGGGAGGATACTGGAGCTGGGACTGTTCATTTACACTTTTTGGTGTCATCCCCAACTTACATGCTGCAAACCCTTCTCAACAATGCAGATTGATTAGACACATTCTTTTCATCATTCACCCCTACCCCTACCCCATCCTGTGTCCTGTTTCTAATCCCTGCACCAAACAGAATTAAAACTTCAGTCTTCTCCAGAGTGGCCACTGCCTTTCTCAGTTACTCCTGCAATGTACTGCTCACCTAAAATTGCAGTTGGCACAAATGGGTCTGTCATACATTGTAAGCAGGTCAATGCAGAGAGAGTAAAAACAAAAAGAACAGTAAATGACGAAAGGTCCCCTGTCTTCCCCCATGAAAGTCACAGAGAGCCTTGGGTTACAACACATCCAACAGAGTGAGCTCCTAAAGCACCACGTGGCACCATGGGAGGCTGAGGGATTCTGGCTGCCAAGGGGCCATAAAGAGATGAAAGAATGGAAGAATCTGTTACCCGGGTAATAGGAAGTGGGCACTGATGTCTCAATGTGTTTGTTTTCACTGTAAAGGATGATGGTGATGACACAGCTATCAACAAAGGGAAAAAAAATGAAAGACTGGTCAGAGGCTGCAGAATCATGAGACTTCCGACACCATGCTCTGAAATCACCTTGATCACTCCATGCAGAAGACAGGAAGAAACCTCCCAGATGCACTCAGGTCCATATGGCAAGCACCATCATTCCCAGATGTCTCTGGGTAGTTACTTGTCGTCTTAGAAAACAAACAATGCTTCATCACTTCAAGACTTTTCTTACCCCACAGCCCAACAGACAATGCAACAGACTTCTATTTAACTTCTAGCTTTTCTTGTATGTCTGCCATTGTATGATGCTGACATTCATAACTAAAAGCCCAGAAATGAGTCTATGCATGGCTTCGGAAGAACACTGGGAATGCCAGTGTTTTTCAGTTTGCTAATTCCTGTCCTTCCTCACATTTTGGAAATGGGAAAAACTTTCCATATTGCCATGACTTGATGTATGAAAAACAAAGCTGATGTGTGCATTATTTAGGTGAAAGCTGCATGTCTCCACATTGTCTCTTTAAATCCTTATAAAAATGCTTGTATTCCTTTAAAATGTTCCTCTGAAACATTCAATGCTATCACACTTCCTTCTCTCTATTATTAAAAGAGAAAGTCAATCCAATCCATTTTATCCAATTCCAATAAAAATGGCCAGTTCCTAAGTCTAAGGTAGTATGTCAATTCTCTTCACTATCTTCACTGATTCATGATAATAACATAAATTTCCCAAAAGTATAACAACTCAAATATGATTAAGGTGGTTGAATATACCATGCATACACCCCTCTGATGTACTTACATGATTTATTTGATGCCAAGTGCTGGACTGGGACACTAATACCAATGACGTCATTATATTTATGAGAAATGCTACAAATCCCTGTGGACACTGTGTGTTATAATTAAACATGTTAACATATTTCAGTTCTCAGAAGCAGTTCCGATAAGACAGTGTCTTTACCTGTGTTTATATTTTTAAAGGCTGAATTAGTGATAGAACAAAGACAAGAACCCAGGCTGCCTGTCATTTATATATTTTTCTAAAGTAGCGAAGGATAATATAAAGTATATTTGTGGTAAACATTCTTTACCTAGAAGAGAGAACAACTGATGAAAATAAGAACCAAAATTTCTATGTACTTATAAATTACAGCAGGGTTAGTGAGAGTAATACCTCTTTAATACCAGCAGACAATTTTACATGGTTGCCAAAAATGTGCAAACCAGATATGAAATAATGGGGTTTGTTTGCCTTTATGTTAAAACAAAGGAATGTAAAATTCATTTGTCTTTTAGTATATAAGTTAAACCATTCCCAAGTATGTTCTCCTTTTGTAGCATATGATATGCTGTATTATATAAGCCAAACTCATACTTGCTTTGGGGGACAGATTATTCTTACTTTTACATTCTCCAATCACATTTTTCTCTCTCATTTTTAAAAGCAACTCACCTTAGCTTCTAGGCTTTCTCCCAGCCTTAAACAACCTCGCACTTCACAGATTTGTAATAGGGATGAGGCTGGCAGTCAGTGGTCTAATGAATGCCCCTCCTGAAAGTTTCTGCCCTGGCACCTTAGCTCTTATTGAAGGACATTAATAAAATATTATGAAAATGTTTACCATCAGAGATGGGCCCACTGACAGCTTAAAGAGTGAGAGGAACACAGGAAGTCTCCTGCAGCATTTCTTTGGCTGGCTTTATTAAGGGGAGGCATCAAACAATGCCAAATGGATCAGCAGAGCCAGAGGGATGCTGGATGTTGGCAGCCCTCTTTCCCTGAGCAATTTTGGATTTCCACAGACCCACTGCCTTTTTAAAAAGTAACCTCCAAATCACACTTCCTGTCCAGAGGTGAATATCTGTCATTCCAACCTCAAAAGCTTTGATAATACTAACATTGGTTCTCCTCTTGGGCCAGTCATTTCGAGTAATTTATTTGTGAGGAATTTCACTATGAAATTATGTTTGGAACCTGAATGGGTTGAAAGTGAGACCATATATCGCATCTGCATGATCCCTTTCTTTCTCTCTCTCTCTCTCTCTCTCTCTCTCTCTCTCTCATGTTGTTGTGTATGTGTGTGGTGCTGGGGATGGAATCCAGGGCCTGAAATGTGCTAGGCAAGTGTTCTACCACTGAGTGACACTGCTCGCTCCTGTGTTCCTTACCTCCTGGTGTTCAAGAAATAACTGCTGCTACAAAAATACCAACCTTTTATGCAGCTCAAAGATCTTCTGCAACCCTTTCCCCCAACAAATGCAATATTGGCCATATATAGCCATTAAATGCATTATGTGTGCCCTTTTAATGGAAAAAATGTAACATCTGTTGCAAGGAAACAGAGAGAATCCACTGACAAAGTGGAATGCAGTTTGTGGTATACAGAGAACCCCCTGCTTCTTTAATGGTAAAATGACATTGAAGGGCAATGAAAGGCCACCAAAGATGATAACTGAGCAGCACCTGCTCAATGTAAGGCCAGGTGTGTGTGGAAAGCACACAAATGTGGGAGGAGAATGTGGGATGACTGCAGCCACTACATTCAGGAAAAGTGAGACTGAATTCTCTGTGTAGCCTCGCAGAGTGTGGGAGGAATGCGAGGCTGGGAGCAGGCACAGGGGTTGACCATGCTGTGATCTGAGAGAGGAGTGGATGGAGAGCTACAGTATCTGAACAGGCTGTGGCGTGTGCTCAGGACACCAGCTTACACTGTCCAAACTCTCCCAGACACTCTGCTCCTCCAGGACCTGGTTATGAAGCTGGGAATAGTGGGGGTCTGCCCAGATGGATTTCATAATAAAGGGTAAAGAAACCCCTGACCTTGAACTTGATGAACTTGTGCCCTGGATCACAAAACCACCCACAATCATGTGATTTACCGCTGGTCTCTGAGATCACAAGGGACAAAACAACTGTTCCTTTTTTACATCATATAATTCATCTAATTGTTAGTTACCTGAAATAATGCCTTGTACCTTAATCACAGGTGGAAGCAAGGGAGGGTATGAGTCGAGTTCAGTTTACCCACCTGGTGTGAGGTTTAAGACTTGTGAAGCTGAAATATGGTCTAATTATTAATTATCACTCATAGCCCTATAATTAAGGCAGAGCCTGTCAGCTAAACAAACAATTAACTTATTACTGCCACTTAGTGAACTATATATTTTTTTAATTAATTTTTTGATTCATTGAACACAAATGGAGTATAGCAATTGTTTTTCTGGTTGTACACAAAGTAGAGTCACCCCATCTGTGCATTCATACATGTACACAGGGCAATGATGTCTGTCACACATTACTGTTATTATTCTTACTCCCCAACCTCAACCCCACCCCTCCCCCTTCCCTCCATGCTCTCCATCCTTTCTCCATTCTTGCCATCATTCCACCCCACATTATGCATCATCATTCACTTATCAGAGAGACCATTCGGCCTTTGGATTTTTGGGATTGGCTAACCTCACTCAGCATAATAGTCTCCAAGATCATCCATTTACCTACAAATGCAATAATTTTATTCTTCTTTATGGCTGAGTAGTATTCCATTGTGTATATATACCACAGTTTCTTTATCCATTCATCTATGGAAGGACATCTAGGTTGGTTCCACAATCCAGCTATTGTAAATTGAGCAGCTATGAACATTGATGTGGCTGCATCACTGTAGTAATCTGATTTTAAGTCCTTTGGGTAAAGGCCAAGGAGTGGGATACTGGGTCAAATGGTGGATCCATTCTAAGTTTTCTAAGGAAACTCCACACTGCTTTCCAGAATGGCTGCACCAACTTGCACTCCCACCAGCAATGTATGAGTGTACCCTTTTCCCCACATCCTCGCCAACACCTGTTGTTGCCTGTATTCTTAATAAGAGACATTCTAATTGGGGTGAGATGAAATCTTAAGGTGGTTTTGATTTGCATTTCTCTTATAACAAGGGATGTTGCACATTTTTTCATAAATCTGTTGATTGCTTGTAGATCTTCCTCTGTAAAGTGTCTGTTCATTTCCTTGGCTCATTTATTGATTGGGTTATTAGTATTCTTGGTGTAAAGATTTTTGAGCACTTTGTAGATTCTGGAGATTAGTGCTCTATCTGAAGTGTGTGTGGCAAAGATTTTCTCCCACTCTGAAGGCTCTCTCTTCACATTGCTGATTGTTTCCTTTGCTGAGAAAAAGTTTTTTAGTTTGACTCTATCCCAACCATTGATTCCTGCTTTTATTTCTTGCGCTTTGGGAGTCATGTTAAGGAAATCTGGTCCTAGGCCAACGTGATGAAGATTTGGACCTATTTTCTCTTCTATTAGGTGCAGAGTCTCTGGTCTAATTTCTAGGTCCTTGATCCATTTTGAATTGAGTTTTGTACAGGGTGAGAGATATGGGTTTAGTTTCATTTTGCTGCATATGGATTTCCAATTTTCCCAGCACCATTTGTTGAAGAGGCTGTCTTTTCTCCATTGTATGTTTTTGGCTCCTTTGTCAAGTATGAGATACCTGTATTTATGTGGGTTTGTCTCTGTGTCCTCTATTCTGTACCATTGATCTACCTGTCTATTTTGGTGCCAATACCATGCTGTTTTTGTTACTATTGCTCTGTAGTATAGTTGAAGGTCTGGTATTGTGATACCCCCTGCTTCGCTCTTCTTGGTAAGGATTGCTTTAGCTATTCTGGGTCTCTTATTCCTCCAAATGAATTTCATGATTGCTTGCTCTATTTCTATGAGGTCCATCATTGGGATTTTAATTGGAATTGCATTGAATTTGTATAGTGCTTTTGGAAGTATGGCCATTTTGACAATATTAATTCTTCCTATCCAAGAACATGGGAGATCTTTCCATCTTCTCGATTCTCTTTAACTTCTTTCTTTAGTGTTCTGTAGTTCTCATTGTAGAGGTCTTTCACTTCTTTTGTTAGATTGATTCCCAAGTTGTTTTTTTTTTTTTTTTTTTGAGGTTATTGTGAATGGGGTAGTTTTCCTGATTTCTCTCTCAGAGGATGCATCACTTATGAATAAAAATGCATTGGATTTATGAGCATTAATTTTATATCCTGCTACTTTACTGAATTCATTTATGAGTTCCAGAAGTTTTCTGGTGGAATTCTTAGGGTCTTCTAAATAGAGAATCATGTCATCAGCAAATAGGGATAGTTTGAGCTCTTCTTTTCCTATTCGTATTCCTCTAATTTCTTTGGTCTGTCTAATTGCTCTGGCTAGAGTTTCAAGAACGATGTTGAATAGTAGTGGCGAAAGAGGGCATCCCTGCCTTGTTCCAGTTCTCAGGAGGAATGCTTTCAATTTTTCTCCATTGAGAATGATGTTAGCTGTGGGCTTAGCATAGATAGCCTTTACAATGTTAAGGAATGTCCCCACTATCCCTATTTTTTCTAGTGTTTTGAGCATGAAGGGGTGCTGTATTTTATCAAATGCTTTCTCTGCATCTAT
>JAJEJO010051052.1:0-19771 GCA_020662805.1 Glaucomys volans | reverse complement strand
TGTGAGGTCATTGATTTGTTGACTTTTCATTCTTTTATTAAATGCACACCAAGCAATGAATTTTCCTCTTAGCACTGCTTTCATAGTATCCCAGAGATTTTGATATGTTGTATCTTTGTTCTCATTGACCTCTAAGAATCTTTTAATTTCCCCCCTAATGTCTTCTGTTATCCATGTATCATTCAATAGCATATTATTTAATCTCCAGGTCTTGGAGTAGTTTCTGTTTTTAACTTTATCATTGATATCTAATTTCATTCCATTATGATCTGATAGTATACAAGGTAGTATCTCTATGTTTTTGTATTTGCTAAGAGGAGCTTTGTGGCATAACATATGGTCTATTTTAGAGAAGGAGCCATGAACTGCTGAGAAGAAAGTGTATTCACTTTTTGGATGGAATATTCTATATATGTCTGTTAAGTCTAACTTAGCAATTGTGTCATTGAGTCCTATGGTTTCTTTGTTCAATTTTTGCTTGGAAGATCTGTCCAACAGTGAGAGAGGAGTGTTAAATTCCCCCAGTATTTATTGTGTTTTGGTCTATTTGATTCCTGAAATTGAGAAGGATCTGATTGACATACGTGGATGCACCATTGTTTGCTGCATAAATTATTTATGATTGTTATGTCTTGCTGATTTATGCTTCCTTTAAGCAGTATGAAATGTCCTTCTTTATCCCTTCTGACTAACTTTGGTTTGAAGTCTGCTTTATCTGAAATGAGGATAGAAACTCCTGCTTTTTTACTCAGTCCATGTGCATGGTATGTTTTTTCCCAACCTTTCACCTTTAGTCTGTGGGCATGTTTTTCTATGAGATGAGTCTTTTGAAGGCAGCATATTGATGGGTCTTTCTTTTTAATCCAATCTGCCAGTCTATGTCTTTTGATTGATGAGTTTAGGCCATTTACATTCAGGGTTATTATTGAGATATGACTTGTATTTCCTGCCATTTTCGCTTTTTTGGGTTTTTTAGCTTAACTTTGTTTCTCCTTTGATTGACTCTTTCTTTAGGGTAATTCCTCCCCATGTTGACTGAGATTGTTGTTTTTCATTTCTTCCTCTTCGAATATATTGTTGAGAATGTTCTGTAGGGCAGGCTTTCTCTTTGTGAATTCTTTAAGCTTTTGTTTATCATGGAAGGATTTTATTTTGTCATCAAATCTGAAGGTAAGTTTTGCTGGGTATAAGATTCTTAGATTGGCATCCATTTTCTTTCAGAGCTTGAAATATGTTGTTCCAGGCCCTTCTTGCTTTTAGGGTCTGGGCTGAGGAATCTGCTGATATCCATATTGGTTTCCCCCTGTAGGTAATCTGATGTTTTTCTCTTGCAGCCTTTAAAAGTCTCTCTTTGTTTTGTATGTTAGGTATTTTAGTTATAATGTGCCTTGGTGTGGATCTGTTGTAATTCTGTGTGTTTGGTGTCCTGTAAGCCTCTTGTAATTGATTTTCCATCTCATTTATCATATTTGGGAAATTTTCTGATATTATTTCATTGAACAGATTGTTCATACCCTTGGTTTGTATCTCTGTGCCTTCCTCAATCCCAATTACTCTTAAATTTGGTCTTTTCATGATGTCCCATATTTCTTGGAGGTTTCGTTCATGATTCCTAACCATCTTCTCTGTTTGTTCAACTTTGTTTTCAAGATTAAATATTTTGTCTTCATTGTCTGAGGTTCTGTCTTCCAAGTGATCTATTCTGTTAATTATGCTTTCTATTGAGTTTTTCACTTGGTTTATTGTTTCCTTCATTTCCTTGTTTCCTTCAAGGATTTCTGTTTGGTTTTTTTCCTCAGAACTTCTATCTCTTTATTGAGATGATTTTTTGCTTCCTGCAATTGCTCTATTAGCTGATTATTCATAGCCTGAATCTGCTCTCTCGTCACATCATTCTCTTCTCAGATCATTTTAATTATGAACATTCTGAACTCCCTTTCTGTCATTCTTTCTACCATGCTGTCTTTGGGTTCTCTTGATGTATCATCTATGTTTGTTTGGGACACTTTCTTCCCGTGTTTTCTCATGTTGCTCGTGTATCTTCCCCTCTAGTAGTGCAAATCAGAGGGATTGCAATTTCCCTGTAAAGACTTAAAGTGTCCCTGCAAATTTCCAGTAACTCACCCGATGTTTGAGAGGTGCTTGATTAAGCGGTGACCCAAGATAGCTGCTGTCCCACTACATCCAGGTTGGGAATGATCAATGCTTCTGGGCAGAGGCAACCTGGTGTTGATAGACAATCAGATACAGCAAGGTGCTAGACCCCGGGCCAGGGTGTGGACCTGGGCATTAGACCAAGTTGGGGTGGGGGCACAGAAATGTGCTCAGTGATGGGGACACTGGGCTTAAGATCCCAGGTAGGCCTGAGCCCTTGGCTGGGGGCTCAGTCGGTGGCAGGTGGTCACTCTCTGCCAGGGAAGCTGCAAAATAGCGCCAAAGGACCCAAACTCCCCGCTGGAGCTGGCAACCGCCTCCGCTCCTGGCCAGATCTCACCAGGAGTCGCAGTGCTGCGGCCCCGCTGGAAGACCTGAGCTCAGCTCCAAGGACTCAGGCAGCCGACGATGGTCTCTCTCCGCCAGGGCTTAGTGAACCATTTTACAACAGGCTTCCCTTGTGCAATGCCACATCTGGCTTGCTTACAAATGTGACCTGAACAAAGAAAAGGATGATGAGAAACAGGTGCTTCCTCCTCAACCAGAGGAAGCCTTCCTGTCACTGCTCTGGAAGAATTTACAAAGACTGTGGTTTCCTATGGTCTCTGACCTGGTCCTATCAACTTTAGAACATCTTTGCTAAGCAAACCATGAGATGTAGTGTTCCCAGAATATGGAAAGTGAGTGGAGAAAGCAATATGGTGTAACAATTCTTTAGGGAAAAAAGTCTATGGTTTGTTTATTTTTTAATCCCTCAGTGTTACCTGGAATCCAGAAAGCTAGGGATGGGGTGCACTTACATCTCCTGTTCAGATGTGTGTGTCCATTAAGGAGAAGGCCTCATTGCAGCTCGTACCTTGCTCTGCATAGCTCTTGTCCATCAAGTTCACCATCACAGCCATCTCCTAACAGGTGCTGCTCATTGTTTCCTTCTGCTTCTTAGCTAATTTCCGTAAGGACAAAAAATTCAGTTATGTACACATGCTCACGAATGGAAACAAGATCTGGTAGGCATATTGAACCATGTTCAGGAATAACCGCTACTGACACAATTTTATGCATTCATGATTCATTGATTCATGTGCCTTCAGTGTGTCAGGTACTCTGCCAGGCTGCCACATAGAGGTGAAAAATACCCACTGCCTGTCCTCAGAAAAAACAAAGAAACAAACAAAAACCCAACCTAAAACATTGTTTTTCCTACTATAAGCTAAATTAGAATGACCAATGACTCATGTGCAATATGATCATCATCTCTTGTTTTGAAGAGAAGATTTTAATAAATATTTGCCAGGCAAACTGAAATACAGGTGCTCCTTGGCTTATGACAGGGTTACATCCCAGTAAACTGAAAAGGTTATCTGCTCAAAGTGCACTGAATACACTCAACTAATGATCATAACAGCAGGAACATTTAGCGTGGTAAGTCCTGTTGCTCCCTCTGTCAGTGGAAGAGCATGCAAAAGCCCAGGACAGTAATCCCTGCATCCTACTCACCGACCACCTGCAACTCATAATCTAAAATTACAGCTACCTATACAGAAGTCACAAACATCTAAGGGAAATTAACATAAACAAACAGTGAAAACCAATTTTTATATGTCTTACTACCACTGGAGGTTGTTTCAAGTACCCAAGACAGACAAAAAGAGAATTTGAGATGCTTAAGGAGAAGGGATAAAGTGAGAAGGTGTAAGAACACAGCAGCACCATACCAAAAACCCTATGTCTGAAAACATTCAAATTCTGCCTCCATTTACAAATAAAAAATGGAGGCTATTTCTAGTAAATCATCTTGACACTAGTTGACCTAGGACATAGCAGAATTTAAAATGAGCTATGTAATCAAAATTGTACCCATACTGGGTGACTGGGAATGGAATGGAAGGAATCTCAACATTAGACCATTTTATTATCATTTCCAAGTGATACCAAATCCAATTGCTTTCTTGCCTGTAGTTATGATTATCTTTTAATTTCATACTTTGAAGGCAAAAGGCTTTCATTAATAAGTTGTCCTTTTAATTGCTAAGAGGTGATGGGAAAGAGATTTTTAAACAGATAAATGGAAATCACCTATACTGTCTCTGACAGGAAATTCAAACATCATAAGTTCAAGGGTGAAGTTATAGAGATTTAGAAGGTCAGGGAGGGTGACCCTCTAGGCACAGCACCCTTCTCTTGACACCTGCAGATCACCTTCCCCATGGAAGATCATCTTCTCTTCTAGCCATGCTGGTGTGCAGCAGAGTCCATGCCTGCATTTTTCTCATCTGCTGTTCTGGGCAGCACACTCCATCTCCACAGCTGGGCTCACAATGCATTTTCCCTCCCTGAAAGGGAGGACCTCGATAAGGAAGTTGAGATTTAGAACTGAGGCTCAGTTATGACTGGATAAACTGGAGGTTCCCCCAACTGCCCCTCGTTGACAAGATTGCTCTACTTAATTTTATTCTTTCCTGCCCAAAATTACTAAATGGAGAAGGTCGTCTCTAAACAGTCTTGTGCATGCTGGTCATGTGCCTGCATAGGAAGGATGCAGCCCTGTCCTCCAGGAGCCTTTGACTGTGCCACTTGGAGGGAAAAGACAGTCTCTGGGCAGATGTTTGTGAAAGGTGCTGAAGGATTTGCTGGGATTCATGGACAAAGCAGGGCTTCCCTGGGGAACAGGCAAGAGAAGGTGAGTTAGTAGTCCCTAGGCTCTCAGGTATTTTCCAGATGAAGGACTGAACACACACTGACCCAGGGAGGAGATTACCCACAGGGACAGAGTACTGAGGAGAGGCACTTAGGAGGTGTTTAAAAAAAAAGGCTCCTTCCTATTTTGCTCAATCCTGTAGTAAGGGGATTAGAAAAGGGAGTAGGGGGCTCTGATTCCTGCTATGAAGGTGCTTTTGGTGAAGCTGAGAGGAGGAAGGACAGTGGCCCCCATGGAGTGGTGAGTAGGGGAGCCAAGTCACAGCTCTGCCTCTTGGTGAATGGTTCTTTAAGGGAAGAAGGGCTGCTGGCCAGAGTTAGCAGAGGAGGCCTGTGGGTGGGAGGAGGTTGACCTTGAATAGGTAGCAGGGAGAAGGGAGGGCATGCCAGACTGGAGCAAAGTCTGGAAGCTGGAGTGAGTGTGCTCTTGCAGAGGGCATAGGACCATGACTTCTTTGGAGTCAGAAGAGACTATTAGGGAGAGAGACTGGAAGTCATGAGGGATGAGGATGGTTAGGGTCAGGCTGAGGCTGTCCCCTAAGTAGTCACTTCCTCAGCAAGCCAGAAGGTTTGCACTTGCTCTTTGCTGATGCTGGGAATAGTCAAGTCATGCTTTTAGTGGGGAAAGGGGAAGCAGAATTCAGGGTGCATCATTGCGGGTCAGGCGAGCTGCCGGTGCCAGGCATCACACATGCTGGTGCTAGGCCGGTGTCACTGATGCTCACACTGACATGTGGTGTCCTCAAGGTCACAGGGCAGTGCAGGGCAGGGCCAGGACCCAAGTGACTTCCAAGCCCACTGGGTCTCGGCAGTGTCAGCTCTGCACTTACCCAGTTCCTCAGGAGCATGTGTGAGCCTTACACAGGGACAAGAGAGGCAAAGGAAGTAGATCCTCTTGGTTCAAGCATGCCTCTTTGCTGTCTGGAGGCCTTGGTTCTAAATGCCAGATACAGAGTAACTAGGCTTTTGCCTGGAGAAAATTTAACCCTTTAGGGTTTGTGTTGTGAAGAAGCCTGTCCTCTGAAGATGAATTTTTATTTTCTCCGTGGATTTCAGTGATGTGGAAGTAAATTGTTAGGCTGTTGGAAACACATTTTCCTTTCTGCTCAGTAAAGGGTCTACTGAGACTGTGGCAACCTGGCTCCACAGGATGTGGTTGGTTTGAACCTGCAGGTGGGGTTGGACTGAGGTGCTGTGTGTGGTTCAGCAGGAATGGGAAATGGCAGTGGAGGTCAGGAAACCAACAGGAATTCTAATGCAGGGGTCCAGGACAGGATACAGGTGGACCAAGGTCAGGGGCAAGGCCCTGGGAAGGTACAGGGGCTGGGGTTCCTGAAGGAACTGCAACTCCCCCTTCTCCCAGCTGGTGATTCCCCACCAGGTCATTTGGGTTTTGTACCTGAGGGGCTGAGGTAACTTAGGATCACCCTTGAAATGTCCCTGCCTCCTTTTGCTGTGAATCAGACGGTGCCTCTGGATTTCTGCTGAGAGCTGCTGGTCTTCAGTGGGCATTTATGAACCTTGGGAAGAGGATTTGCCATCCCACTTTCAGCAAGGAGCCTGCTGTTGATGGGGTGCCTCCCAGCAGCACAGGAGGTTGATGAGGGCAGCGGCTGGGCCCCACAGCAGCCCTGGACCAAGCTCCTTTCATGTGCTGGGCAGTTTGCTGGAGGATGATCAAGGTGTGCATTTCTGGCCTGATGCTCCTGGAGGGATCTCTGGGGCAGTGGCATGCTGGCCTGGCCTGTGTTGTCCTCAGGAGCTTCCCTGTGGGGCACTGGTGGGCCTTGCTCAGCTTACAGCACACAAACCTGCACTGAGGGCCCTGGGCACAACAAACCTGGCCTATGGCCTCTGGGAGAGTTCAGTTAAAAAACAGCTTTGTTTAAACATATCCTTCCTCTGTACGTCATTTATTTCATGTGTTCTCTTTGAAATTAGAATTCAAAATTGAATTTTCTGGGTGTTTTAGTCAGCTTTTTCATTGCTGTGACTTGAGGACCCAACCAGAACAATTTCAGAGGAGGAATTCATATGAGGGCTCACAGTTTCAGAGATCTTAGTCCACAGAAGGCCAGTTCCATACCTTGGAGGTCGTGGTGCTTGAGGCTGAACATCATGGCAGAAGGGTGTGGTGGAGAGAAGCAGCTCATATGATGATCAGAAAGCAGAGAGGTCTCCACTTTCCAGATATAAATGTATACCCCAAAACCACACCCCCAATTCCCATCTCCTCCAGCCACACCCTACCACTTCAGTTACCACTCAGTTAATCCCTGTCAGGGGATTAATTCATGGATTGGGTTAAGACTCATATAACCCAATCATTTCTCCTCTGAGCCTTCTTGCATTTGGCTTTTAGGGGACACCTCACATCTGAAGGGACAATCTTCAGTCATTCTCCCCTACTATTTTGCTGCCATGAGTATTCTGCCCCGCCATACCATTTTACAACCCATATTGTTAGCCCACAAACTTCCTAGTCAGTCATTGGTCCAATTATTAGCCCACAAAATTCCACTACTTAAGAATAGCTCAACCACCATTCATTTTCTTTCTCTCTCTCACTTTCTCCCCCCCGCCCCCCGCCCCCTGGCAGACACTTTGCCTGTCCACTTAATAAAGTCTCTTGCGTGAGTTCCCGAGTCCGGAGTGGTTTTCTGGGTGCTTTCAACATTCAAACCATAACACTGACTTTCCCTTTCATCCAATTTTTAGTTTGACATATTGAAGATTGATAACTGAATTGATCTTCAAGCTGTTGAATCTGGTATTTGTGCTATGATGCTATCAAAGAGTGTGGGATGACTGTGAAGGGTAGAGAGCCTCATTTTCTTTCCCACTCCTGCTTGACCAAGATCAGTTCTAGGACAGAGGATGGGGACAGTCAGTGTGGCATGGAATTAAACACCTGGAACTTGAAGCTGAGTGAGGCCTTGAGATGCGGCAAGTGTCATGCTGGGTTAGTCTAGCCCAGAGCTCGCAGATCAACTCCAGTGGTCTGGAAACAGGCTGTAGGTACAACAATGGAAATAGCAGCAGGCCCCGGTGAGGAATGCTAGCCTCTAACCCTCTAGGGGCCCATTATGCTGTGCTGTCTTTTTTTTGGGGGGGGGGGGGTTATAGGTGGGCTATGTGTGCTAGGTGAGCTTGCTACCACTGAGCCAGAGCCCCAGCCCTGCTTTGCTCCCTTAAGCACACATGACAAACTTCACAAGTCCAAGATCAGTATCATCTCTGTTTGGAAAGGAAGATTTAAAATTGGGGTGGGGATGGGTGGTCAGAAGGTTGCCTGAGAGGCGGCTCTGTGCTTATAGCAGGGGACTCTCTCCAGATGTACAGAGGATACCATTGGGAGAGGTAGTGATGCTGGAGGGCTCATTTTGGGAAGAAAAGACTCATTCCTGAACCCTCCTGGCCTGTCAGGGACATGGGGAGACTTGGGGATAAACTAACTCAGGCCTGAACTTCACCAGAAGTTTTGTAGGCTGCAGCTAGGGGACAGCAAAGGTCTCACTGGTCTATGCTAAGTTTACTCCATCAGTCATGTGACAGAAGGGGAGGGTGTTGCTCATCTGCCCGCCATGGAGGCACTGTGAAGATACACTGAGAGTTGGTTCTTTTGAACTATTTGTGACTCACTGGATTCAAAACTTTAAAAATAAAGATCACAAGTTATTTCATTGTCTGTGCCTCTGGACTCTCAGCAACTCCTCTGTCCCCTCCTCTTCATGTGGAATAGGAATCCCAGCTCCCAGCACACTTGGGCTCTGGGTGGATGTTTTGAAGTTCCCTGTGTGTGCTGGGATGGAGAATGGTGAAGAATAAAGGCACAGTCCTCAGCCTCAAACCCTATTACTTTGGAACATTTTATTGTGTGGCAGCAGAGTCCTCTCAAGGTGACCAGGGTGGGATGGACTCAGGAGACGACTCCACAGAGGGGAGGCATTGTATGGAGCTCGGGCTTCTCAGCTCCAGATGAGTGTGTTTCTTACCTGGCCATAAGTCCCATGAGGGTGGTAACAGTTTTTTCAGCTTATGTCCCTGTGCCTCCCATGCCCTTGGTACACAGCAGGTGTTTATTGAGTTTTCATAAATGGCAGGAGGGTGTTGCTGGACCCTTGGAAGTTTAGAGTTAGGAGAGTTCAGTGAGGAACAGGCCAGCTGACAGCAGTGACAGATGCAGCTCAGTTTTAGATCCTGGAACAGTGAAGGACCTTTGAAGGTTCAACTAAGCCTCTCTCCTTCCCTCTCTGCATGGAAAAGATGAAGAAATAGCCAGCAGGATGTAGGCTCTTGTCATGTGATGGCCACGAGCTTGCTGATAGGGGAGAGGCCTAGCCTGCAGTGCAAGCAAGCCCACTGTACTCAGTGTATGTGGATTTACATGCTCAGTGTCAGCCCCCACCTTACACAGAAGGGACAGAAATGTGCAGTCAAGAGACTTGTATAAGTTCCCACATATTTGGTTCAGGCCATTTCTGTGCAGCTCCCCTTGTGAGACCCAGTGGGAGGCAGTCTCACTAAAAAGGGCTGGAATGGCCCATGGTTTTGAATGAGCTACCAGAAGCATCTGCAAGATTGTAATTAAGGTATCTCAAAAGGGTCATCCTTCATCCTTGACTTCCAAACTGGCTGACTCTGATCAGGAGGGTGTTAAGGGGCAGGTGTGGGCTTTTTCCTTTAGGGTCAAGGGTAAATAGCCTGGCCATTCTGAGGGCAAAATCAAGGGCATCATGGCAAGTGGTCCCAGTAGTGTACACGTCTGTGGTTCCTGGGATGGGCCTGGTCAGCATAAAGCAGAAAGTGAAATTGAGCCTGGGCACTGTGTTTTAGCTCTACACCCTCTCTGATCTTGGCCTGACCGGGCCACCTCAGGTGGGCTTTGTCTTTCTAGCTGCATAGTCATCATTGACTGCACCTTTTCAAACCTATTTCCTTTTCTGCAACATTAAGACCCTCATGTAACTCACTGACTGGGATTGTCATAATATGATATGAGGTGACAAAGGTAGAGCTGTGGGCAAAACTCAGCAATGCTCTATTATGATGTGGCTGATGATGACACACTGTGTGGCATTCAGTCTAGCTTTCAGTCTAGCTGAGCTTTCAGTCTAGCTGAGGACTAGAACGTGGAGGGTGTGAGTTAGCTTTGGAGAAAGCTGATAATGGGAGCTTGTGTTGGCCGGGCCCTCGTGGCCCCTAGAATGGAGAGTGAGGAGGATCTCACATGGGGTTCACAAAAGTTTCGAATGCCTGCCAATCCACCTGAAGGGAAATACCCTTGGTGGTCTGGCAAGGATGGGTGCGACATACCACAAGGGAGCGACAATCAACTGGCCTCCAACCTCCCAAAGGGAGAAAGTGGTGGAGGTAAGTCCCTTCCTCCCATTTTGTACATCCCATTCATACCTACCTCCCTTCCTCCCTTGTAATACTGTGGGCTTTTATTGGCACATGATCTTGTAACTGCATTCCTATTTCACATGCAAGCCTTTGTTATTAACCTACATGATGTCTCATCCCATGCCATCTGTTTCTGTTCAGCTGGCAATGTGTCCACCCAGGCCAGCACATCCTTGTACCACTGCAGTGCTGGGCCACAGAGTGAAATGTACTTTTCCCAAGGAGCAGTCCCCTGCCTTCCCTGGGACACAAGATAACATTTCTGTGGGGATAGAAGTCAGCAACAAAATTGCTAGATGGCCATAGGGCCCAGGTGGGCTTACTGACCTAGCTGCCCCTGGTTGTTGGAAGCCTGTCTTCTGTTTTCCACCAATGCTTACAGTGAGGGCTATCAGTTCACTTGTGCCCCACATGAGGCATTTCCCACTCTCTAGGGTTTGGCAGTCTCTATGGACATAGAGCTACCTAAGTCCTGAAATTGCCAGTTTGTTTATTACCAAGCCTCCTGGAGGGCCTTGTCTTTCTCATGTAGATGTATAGGACTTACTGGGAGATTCCAAATTTTGTTCCTTTGTGGTTCTGAGATATATTCAATTGGTGTCTCCCAATTCTCAGTCTGTCAACTGTCCATGGTTTCAGTTCTCAATAGAAGGTCATGAATGTTTGATGTAATAATGTGTGTACAGTACATTCTGACATGAGCACGTGATGTCATTTTCAATGGGTTGGGAATATTCTGGCTTTGGCCTTCAAAAGAAGGCTGCTGAAGGATAGTCAGAGCTCAGGCTCACCCCTGTGTTTTGATGAACTGTGGATCTGACAGTCTTGCTCTTAAGCAAGAGTCCCTGCTAGGCCACACCTAGGCTGGAGTGGGTCTGTGGCGGGAATAACTGCTGACAGGGCCCCAGAGCTGTCCCCACACTTTAGCAAGCAGGTTTGAAAGCCCACTCAGCCTCTGGAAAAGGCTATCCAGGCCATTTACCTTCAGGGGTCTGTGAATATTCAGCTGGATTCTGGGATCCATGAGAGGCGGTCATCTCAGCCTGTCCCAGACTCTGCCCTCAGGGACAGCTCTTTTGGACCACATGGGATACAGCCACTGCCCAGGTAATAGTAAAAGCTGGCCACATCCCTGGACAGTGCTTATTTACATGACTGCAGGATCCTTGCCAAGTCTTCCTGGATAACTAATCATTGAGATGGTTCACAAACCTAAGTTCGCTACATGAGATTCATAATGTTATAATACATAATTAACAATATATCAAGCTAATATTAATATCACAGTTACATCTAACATATATTTATAATAATAAATTGAAATTTGAGAGCTTTCAAAACTACTATGTCCCAGCCACTTCTTGGTATTTATCCAAGAGAATTAAAATTATTCCAGCAGTAGCTGCAGACCCACATTTATAGCACCACAATTCACAATAGCCAAGTTATGGAACCAGCCTCAGTGTCCATCAACAGATGATGGTTGAAGAAAATATGGTGTATATATACACAATGGAGTTCTATTCAGCCATCAAGAATGAAATTATAGCATTTGCAGGAAAATGGTGAACTTGTGAAGATTATGTTGAGCAAAATTAGCCAAAGTCAGAAAATGAGGAGTCTTATGTTTTCTCTCATTTGTGCAAGCTACAGAGGAAAAATGCAGGGAGGGGAAGGGAGCTGAAATCTCATGAAAATAGAGGGGAGACCAGTGGAGTAGAGGAAGGGCACCAGGGGGAGGGCAGGGAGGGCAAGAGGAGGAACTAGGAACAACACTGACCCAGGTCAAGTTATGTCATGCCGTGTGCACGTACACGTGGGTGACGAGGAATCCCACTATTATATAATATAATGTGCCAATAAAAAACAAGGTGATCCGAGGCCGCCTACTTACTACCACCATTCTTTCTCCTTTATCCCTCTTCCAGCGGACCAGGATCCTGAAATTGAAGTCTACGAAATGGAAAAAGTTGTCCCAACACGCGCTTCGCGGAGGAGGCCTAAAGCCGCCCATCACAAGAAGCGATTGCGGGAATGCTGGGTGGCCAAGACCTCTGAGGTCTCAAGGGGCTGCAATGCGTTGTGCTGCCGGGGAGATCCGGGTGTGGTGGCCGAAAGTAACGTGGTCCACCCAATCCAAAGAGAGGAGGGGGAGGACACCGGTGGCCAGGAGCACCAGCCGGAGCTGAGTCCCAAGCAGCCGCAGTGCTCCGGAAACCCCAGACCAGATGGTCTTTCTGCGGAGGATGATTCCGGGCCTGCACCCTCCAGCCCTGTTGGATGTTGTGCCAGCGGATTTAAACTGTCAAGTAAAGCCAAGCTGGGGGGATCACAGTAGGAAGGAATTCCATCCCCTGTGAATGTGTTCGCTGTCGTGAACACGTGAGGAGAAGGCTGGTCCATCTGTACCAGGACCCTCTGGTGGCTGTGGCATCAGTATTACTGTGATCTTGATGGCCTGGATGGTCATTGCAGTGATCTCGTTCTTGCTGAGACCTCCTGATTGAGGAGGATCCAGCTTATCTGGAAAGCCAACCAGTCCTCCTAATGGACAGGTTCCACCAGCCTCCTCCTGGGGACTAAACTCTGTGATATGGGAAGTGGAAATAGTTAACACTTTGCAAGACCAAATGACTGAAGATGGCCAGAGTTCTTTTAACCCCATTAGAGCTGTTTTTCCTTTTGCATCTGCAATAGGGAATGGCATTGTTTTCATGAGTTTCTAGAAATTTCCCTTGCAAACTTGTTTTTGCTTCCCCGTGTTATCACCATTCCCATTTACAATATATTTGAATAAATGGTTGTATTTAAAAGTTACGTGGGGCTTTTTTGGTTGTCCTAAACATTCCTCTCGTTCTTTGTGTAACCGTGATAATTTTGGGGTGCTTTGTGACCTGATTGAGGGAAATTAGAGTTTACTGCATTTAAATATCTTAAATAGTTTTGATAGGCTTTTAAGGGTTTTTTCTTCATAAGGTATTTTAAAAGTTATTTGGGGTTGTCTGGGATTATATTGGAAGAATATGAGAACTACGCTGTCTTGACATTTACTTTGGTAGTTCATTAGTGGGTGGCAGTTTTCTCTAGCTCTTGGGACTGTGGCAACTCTTGGAATATTTTACAAATTATAGGTGAAATCTGTATCATTTATTGCACCTTATTTATGTGGCTAGAATAGGAGATGGAGAAGTGAAATTGTTATTTTAATAAATTTTTTTACTTCCATTAACAATATCTAATGTTAAGAATGTTTTGGGGTTTGGGGGGGTGCTAGGCATTGAACCCAGGGTCTAGTATATGCTAGACAAGTGTTCTACTGCTCTACTGCTCTATCTCCCCAGCTGAGAATACTTTAATAAACATGACTAATCAATATGGTAGGTGATTTAGAGTCCAGCATATAACATTTGCAAGCCCCTATACCGTAGCCTTACAAGGTTCATGAAAGGAGGGGAAAGGTTCATTCTTTCTGTCTTTGCCAGGAATAATCTATATAGTAATAACTTAAGCTATCATTTATTTTGTAAATGAGTGCCTCTCAAGGAAGCCTCTCTTCTAACACATCCCTGTTAAAGTGAAACTCTCTTACATGTATTTTGGGGCTCAATAGCTTACTGACATTTAAATGCCTATTTACTTATTTACTCTTTTATTTGAAAAAACTGTTGAAACTTTTGTTATCCTTCCAACTTCAAAAATATTTTAATGAAGTTTTAGTTTATTTAAAGGGAATAAGAGGAAAATGAGAAATAATCAAGAATGTATTTCTCGCCCCTTAACTCATTCCTTTTTGGTAATGGGATTGGGGTGGAAAGGAACATTGATATAAGTGAATTTTGAAAAGCTAAAAAGACAAAAGTTTCCATTGTTTTTGCTCAGTTTGGCAAAAAAAGTAAATACAAATGGGATGAAAAAAAGTCTGCACAACCCATATGGTTGTGGAATGTTTTTTCCTTAACGTGATTACATATGATTTATGAGGGTAGAAGATATTTTGTTTTCAATGTAAGGATTTTTATCCCGTAGGTCAGTCTAACTTTTTACTGTACAGATCCAAGACACTATTTGTGTGAACTAAATAAACTTCTCTATATTATTGTACTGTTTAATAGTCTCTGATACAATTGTGTGACACTTACAGTGTGTTTCCACCTTTGATTAGGATGGCATTATAGGCCATAAACATTGTAAAGGCATCCTTTCATTATATAACCCAATATCAACTGCTTGCATTCCTCCCATGCATCTTGGTTTTGTGCTCAACTTCTTGAAATAATATAACCAACTCTTAATTACTTGTGCTGATAAAGGGGTAATGTTAACACAGGTAAGTTAAATCCTGGATAAGCGAACACCACAGAGCAAAGATTTGTCTTACAGTGGCCCACTGGAAGCCTTCCTGCTCTCTCCACAGTTAGTATTTAAAGCAGAACGGTCTGGAATGGCAAATAGGAGCTGCCTATTGCAGGCCTTTATCCACCACCACGACCACCACCACCACCACCACCACCACCCCACGCCTAGCCTCTCCGCGTTTGCGCTTGCCGCCTCTCCACTTCAGAGATGCTTTTGCAGTTACTGCAGGGTAGCTGCTTCCCTTCCTCCTCTTGGTGGCCTCCGGAGTGGTCGGGGTGGCGAGCATGTAGCGGGGATCTGGGCGGCGGTGCAGTTGCACGACGGAGCCCGGTGGCAGGGGGTGGGCCTGCCGTTGGCGGAGCAGGAGGCCTCTGGTTGCCAGGATACCTGCGGATGCTCCAGAGGCCGGCCGGGGGGCAATGTCGGCGGTTGGGCGCGGGCTTCCCCGTGGGAGGAAACAGCCCCCTAGGCCGCGGACTTCAAGCTGCAGGTCATCATCATCATCGCTTCCTTCCAGCTGGGACAGACCAGCCTGATGGCGCGTTTCACTGACGCACCTGCGATGTCTTGCAGACCTGCAAGTCCACGGCGGGTAAGAGACCTGCTGCGGGTCTTCCAGGACTTGACATTGAAGTCTGTCATGTGGGTGTGGACCAGAGTTGTTTCTATGAAAATTCTCCTAAAAACTGCCAAAGGCAGGGGAACCCTGTGAATGGGATGTCTTTTCAGAATAAGGAACAGTCATCTTTAATGGTAGGCAGAAGGGATGTTGGGGGTGTCCAAGAAAAATTGATTAGTACGGAGATTTGATGTAGAGAATCAAAAGTATTCCACATACTGATACAGAGTTGTAGCCAGAGGTACCTCTAGTTTTGAGATGAATTGGATGTAACAAAACAGTCACATAACAAAACAGTATTGCATTTAAACTGTCTCACTGGAAAACTAAACCTCCAATTTTTGTATTTGTTGTTTTATTTTTGAGAAATTCCTGTAATGCTTTTTTTTTAGAATCAGTTGTTTTGGAAATATTATGCTCTTGTTTGTTTTTTAATGTTAGTCCTGGCACATGACTGGCACATTCAATAGCATAATTATAGCTGTTTGAAATACCCAGTCTTGGATCATAACAGTACAGGAAACGAGTTTTATGTTATTGTATATGACATACAGTTAAGAGCAATTCAGAATTATTCATTTTTAATAGTTCCATATAAGAATACATGTAAGAATGAAATAATTAAGTTACATTGTGTACTGAGGAGAAATGAATGGAGGTAGTAAAAGGTGGATCACTGTGAAGACATGTGGGTGAGCAGAGAGATGAGTGACATTTGCTTTATAAAGGGCAAGAAGTGAGATGTTGAGTAATTTTCTAATCTACGTGCAGTGGAGCTGCACCCTCACTTCTGGGAAAGGTTCCTTAGGACCTTAGGGGAGAGACACAGGTGTGGATGCTTGGAGGCTTAGACTCATTCTGAGGAGCATGTGCCTGTCATTTAGGCATCTGGAACAGTACAGGTCTCTTAATAAGGCACTGGTACAAGACAGTGAAAATAAGTTAGGATTACATAGAATATTTGGGAATGAACAAGAATCCAGGAGGCAAGGAGACCAGCAGTTTGTTTCTCTGTTCCCTTAACAAATGCACACACAGATCCCACTACCTGTGTTCCCACATTGAGTGTGGTTGAATTTTCCTCTTGGTGATTTTTTTTCCTCCATAGGTAGCCTATAGTACTAATTCAGTAAATGTTTCTAATTATGGAAGGTTCAGAGAAAGAAGAAAATCCATGCCCCAGTTCAGACCATGAACACATTTTTTTTCTTTCTTTAATTTTGATTCATTGAACACAAATGGAGTACAGCTATTGTTTCTCTGGTGGTGCACAAAGTAGAGTCACACCATCTGTGCATTCATACATGTACACAGGGCAATGATGTCTGTCACACATTCTGTTATTATTACTCCCCACCCCGACCCCACCCCTCCCTTCCCTCTATGCTCTCTATCCTTCCTCCATCAGACCATGAACACATTTTAAGAAGCTAACCAGTCCCCTGAAGTTTTCTGCCTCTGAGTAATTTTCCCTTTCAGCGATTAGGTTGTTTGTTGAGCACCTACTGTGTGCTTTGTGTTATGCTGCCCACTGGGGATTCAGAAGTAAACAACACCTGGGCTTTGCCTGGAAGTGGATCAGAGCTCATGAGAGCTAAGGGCAATTATAGGTAAGTGAGGGAAAGTTAGAGATGTCCATGGAATAGGTAGGGAACCCATTAAAAGCACCTCCCATCTGGAGCTAAGGGTAAGGACTGGTCAGAGACACCTTCCTCACTGAAATGTTGTAAATAAAAATTCATTCCTCAAGTTCCTTTAGAAAAATGTTATTCATATTCAGTATTGGGTGTGGTGTAGAATTGTGGCTACCTTTTAAGAAGTTAGCTCCTAGGGTCCTTCTGAGGCCTGTTTCTCCAGTTTCATCTCCATGCACTAGAGGGAGCTCTACTTTGGTGGTGGTGGTTCTACCTTACCTCTGTCAGGTCTTGTAGATGTCCGCTGCTCAAGATAGCACAGCCTGGAAACAACCCAGTCCCTATGTGTGGCTGGTCCCATGTTGCTGAGGCAATGGCATCTGTAATTCAGAAGCCAGAAAAGTATCTCCTTAAGAGCCATTTGAAAGTGAATGCAACTTCCTTGGGCTTTCCGTAACAGGTAATAGTGGAAATCCTTAGGGATCTCAAATGATGGACTATTGTGTAAAATGGCAAATGAGCAAAATGTTGATTGCGGGGGGGGGGGGGGTTCTTAATCAAATCAGAGGCTGATTTGGTTTAAAAGAGACCCAAAATTCACAAGGGTATGAAAAGCGACAAAGATTGTTGCTAATCATTGATCTATTTAATGGAAATTATCTAAATGCCGTGTGATTTTTAAATGGATTTTGTATCCATGGAACTGAATTACTTAGTCTGATGTAACTAGCATAACTTGACAGTTTACTTTAAAAGTACAGGAGTAGGGCTGGGGTTGTGGCTCTGTGGTAGAGTGCTTGTCTAGCATGTGTAAGGCACTGGGTTCGATCCTCAGCACCACAAATAAATAAATAAAATAAAGGTATTGTGTCCATCTACAACTGAAAATATTTTTTAAAAAGTACAGGAGTAGCTTTTTAAAGTTTGAGAAATGGGGGGGAGCTCGTTTTCTGTAGAAATTTACAAGTATCTAACTAACAACATTTTTCTCATAGTGATATCTGTATTGGAAGCATACTTAACAATTGCTACTATGAATCTGTTACATGTGTGCATATGTATAATCATGCCATTACTTTGTGGGTGGAATATGCAGAAGCCATTCCTATCGAGCAACCCTGCTTTCTTGGTTTATCTTTCTCCTATTTGACTCTATTAGATTTAGCTTAAATCTAGTATAGTATACTTTTTTAAAAAGTATATTTCAAAATATGCCATAAAACATGTTTGTTTTATTTCTACATAACTATTGGAAGCTAGCTGTCAATTTTGTTTAGATTGAAATGGTTTCACCAGGTAGGACCCCAGCTTATTACAATAATATTGCATTTTAGAAGAAACAAGTAAGAATGAGGAACCTGGTCTCTTGCTCTAGGCTGTGCCCTTTACTAGTTTGTGACTTTGGAAAAGTAATGTAATTGTCTGTGCATATAAAATATAACATTCTATTGTAATCTTTGCTCTTTGGTGAGCATTTACTGTGTACCAGCAAAAGACCTCACAGTAGTCCTGAAAGTCATACCCATCTCCCAAATGAGGACACAAAGTCTCAGGAAGGTAAAATCTACCTCATATAACAGCTGGTCAGCAAATAGGCAGGGCTACAACTGAGTTCTTTCTGTCTCTTCCGTAGATCAGTTTAGGATTTTAATTGACTTTCTTTTGTTGAAAACACTGATGGTTCACACCCATAAAGTAGGGTTGAGGGGATCCAAGCAGAATTGAGGGGATCCAAGAAACAGGTGAATGTAAGTCTTCTTTGGAATGGTCTGCCCTAGAATGTTAAGTGACATGATGGATAAAATATTGTCACAACTTTCTTCACCTGGAAGCAGCAGAATGACTGTTAAGGGAAATTGCTTGTACTTCATTCTGGAAACCTAGGGCAAAGATTTGTGTTAGAAACCTCAGAATGAATGTCTTATTCCTAATTGTGTATTTTATTGTGCTCTTGGTATTTATATGCAGCCTCCCAAGCCATGACCAATCTGCCCAAGTGTTTTACTTAAGAGAGAATTTTTGCATAGAATTCCCACTCCAAAAGCCAGACATCACAGTCTTCTAGTATTGTTCTGGAGAGAACCTCGCAGACTCCCCTGCCAAAATGACATTCTGGGATGCCTCAGGGAGCAGTGAGCTTGAGCTTGAGAGGAGCTTGTGTATGCACTGCATTGTGTGACTGGGTTTGTTGAATGAACTTAATGCAGACTCAGACTTGTGCAGGGTTCCCTTTCATGGAATTAAGTAGCTTCCAGGGAAAGTTTGCAGATTAATTGGGGTGACTTGTTTACCTTGAATGAGAATCTGAAGTCCTGCCTCCAAGTGCATTGTCCCTTCCCCTCTCTGCTTTCCAGTGAAGAGGAGAGGTTTCCTCATGCTTGATAAAGATTCATGCATTCTCTCTCCAGTGTGTGGAATTTGCCAGAAGCAATCTGTTGGTAGATCCTGGAACCTGCTGTAGAAGGGAATAGGTTCCATTGAGAATGATAGATCTCAATTGCTCTCTAGCTTAGGATACCAGAAACATTGTTCTAAGTTAGCATTGGTTTGAACTAGTAGAGAAAACATGGCTTTGTAGTCACTCAGATGTTTTTAAGAGGTTCTTATATTTACATAGGACACCATCTCCTAGTCATTTTTCTTTTCTTTTTAATTTTTTAAATGTATATTTAGTTGTTGATGGACCTTCATTTTATTCATTTATTTATATGTGGTGCTGAGAATGGAACTCGGTGCCTCACACATGCTAGGCAAGTGCTCTATCACTGAGCCACAATCCTGCTGTCCATTTTCTAATAGGGTGCAAATCTTACCTGGCCTGTCCCTTTCCAGGAGGGAAGTGAAACATGGAGGGAAGCATGATGAAATATTGGAAAAGAGGTGAGCAACCACTGTACTTTGACAG
>JAJEJO010051048.1:27641-42363 GCA_020662805.1 Glaucomys volans | reverse complement strand
CAGGTGATTCTGGTGGGCTGTCCTGAGGACCCCACTTTGGGAACCACTGGTGGAGATGGCCGTAGCCCCCAGGTCATCAGATGGTGTCCCGGGAAATCCACTCTGGCAAGGTCGTCTCCTGGGAGGCACCAAGGTCTTGCCAGTAGGAACTGAGGGAGCCGCCGGCTGGCCTGCAAGACCACCATCAAAGAGCTGCCTGCGAGGGGACTGTCCAGGCAAGGGTGCCACCTGTCACTGTCATTGTCACAAAGGGGCCATGACATGGCTGATGGAAAGACCCCGCGAGACACGGTGAGAGAAGGTGCTAGTTCTGTAATGGCAGAGAACACGGGGACCTCGGGGGACGGCTTGTCCAAAGCAGAGGGCAACGTGGCTGACCCCAGGGAGGGGTGACCTGCCCGCTGCTGAGCCGCCCAGGAAGCAGAGCGGCCGCTGCCCGGCGTGGCCCGAGGACTCTGCAGAGCAAGAGCTGCCTTTGCTGCGGGGACTCGGAGTTTCCTGTCACCCTGCCACATCTCTCTCGCCTCCCCACCTCCCTCACAGGCCCCTCATGTCTTGTGGCTCTGGCCAAGGTCCTCTTCAGTGGGTCCAGAATGGACACAAAGCCACACAGCACATTCCTGAGTGTCCCCAGGGGGTCGTGCACCCGAGGTGGGATTCTTAGTGGGTCCACCCTGGGGTCCACTGCCGTAGCGTCACCAGCATCCTGTCTTTTGGGCTGTTATAAAATGCCACACACTGGGCCAGCTAGAGACAGAACAAAGTCCAGGCAGGGTGCCGGATGACTCGGGGCTGCCTGTTTGTCATGGATGGTGGCTTCCTGCGTCCTTGCGGGTTGGAAGAGTTAGACCGGCTTTCATAAGGGCCCTGTCCCCCTCGAGGCCTCTCCTCCCAAACACCTGACCTCCCGTACCATCGCCTTGGGGGCCAGGGTCCCACCTGAACTCTGGAGGGACACAACCATTCAGACCCCAGCGTTCAGCGGAAAGCTGCCGACGGCAGGAATGGATGGTCCATCCGGAGTCCCCGCCAGCAACAGTGGCGCTGAGAGAAGGAAGCCCGGCAGGGAAGCGGGCACGAGGCCTGCTGGTGGGACCCCTGTGCTGTGCAGACCAACTGAGAGGCAGGACGCAGGCCTGGGGTGGCCACGGCAGGCGTGGGCGGGCCAGGGCGATGGATGGAGCGCCAGGAGACTTTGGGGTGACGGGCCGGCTCGTTTTGTTGATGGTGGTGGGGGTTTTTGAGCGCACCTGTGTGCCAGGATTTAGCTGGATGCACCTCGCTGTGCTTGAGTCACGGACCCCGACAGCTGTTAGAAGTCAGCTAGTGACGGAGGAAAACCCTCGGCCATTCCCTGGGAGGGGTAATTCCTGAAAAGAGAAGGTAACAGAAATAAGCTTCCCTGTCGCTCTGGAGGCTGGAAGTCCCAGATCCAGGTGTCAGCGGGGTGGGCTCCTCGGGGCCTCTCTCCTGGGCTTGCAGACGCTGTCCTTTCCCTGGTCTTCCTGTGGGCCTCCCTCTGTGTCCTAAGCCCTTCTTACAGGGTATCGGTCATATTGGATGAGGGCCTACCCGGGTGACCCCGTTCTATTTCTGTACAGTGTCTCCAAATTTTGAGGCACTGGAGGTGAGGACTTCAGCGCACGACTCTCAGGGGACACACTTGAGGCCCAACACGGTGCCTGCGATCCAGCGAGGTGTCAGGCACGGTAGGAAAACGTCTTGAAACCAGGCGTCTTCGCTCCTTCCTGGAACACTGGGTAAGAGTGTTAGTCATCTTTTCGTTGCTGTGACCAAAATTCCTGACAAGAACAATGCCAATGTCTCCGGAGCCCTTTGATCACCGAGGTTACCTGCCTACACTGCCCCTCCCAAAAGGGTGCAGACAGGGAGCTGCTGATTCATGCCCCCGGGCTGCTTCCTGCCTGGTTCACCCCACTTGGCTCCTCCCCGCACCCATTTGCAGCTCACCTTTCGGCCATCCTGCTGCATCTCCAGGGCTTAGCCATGTAGGCAGGAGGAGAGGGAGAAGGGGGGCAGAGCAGGAGAGCAAAGGAAACGTTAGACTATGAAAGATTGACCCAGCCATCCCACTCCCTGGCCTATACCCAAAGGACTTAAAATCAGCATAGTACAGTGATGCAGCCACATCAATGTTCATAGCTGCTCAATTCACAATAGCTAGATTGTGGAACCAACCTAGATGCCCTTCAATAGATGAATGGATAAAGAAACTGTGGTACGTATACACAATGGAATATTACTCAGCCATAAAGAAGAATAAAATTATGGCATTTGCAGGTAAATGGATGAAGTTGGAGACTGTCATGCTAAGTGAGATCAGCCAATCCCAAAAAACCAAAGGCCGAATGATCTCTCTGATAAGTGGATGATGATACATAATGCAGGGCAGGAGGGAGGCAAGAATGGAGGAAGGATGGATTGCATAGGGAAAATAGGTGGGGTGGGATCAGAGAGTGGGGTAAGAATAATAACAGGATGAGACAAACATTATTACCCTAGGTACATTACACAAATGGTGTGACTGTACTTCGTGTGCAACCAGAGAAACAACAGCTGTACCCATTCGTGTACAATGAATCAAAATAAATAAATGAAAAAAAAAAGATGCAGGGCACTCTCACTTCTTGGTACCAGAACACCAGCCTCGGCCTCCTTCTCCCTCCCAGGAGAAGTCTGTGTTACTACCTTTAAATAAAACCTGCTTTATATGCTAATAACAACAATTAAAAAGAAAAACTTAGAGGAGGAAAAGTTTATTTTTGGCTCACAGTTTCAGAGGTTCAGTCTGTGATCGGCCAACTCCATGGCTCTGGGCCCAGGTGAGGCAGAGCATCGTGGCGGAGGGTGTGGTGGAAGCAAGCTGCTCAGCTCATGGCAACTGGGAAGGAGAGAGAGGGAGGATGGGGGGAGGGAGGGAATATCCAGGGACAAAGTATAATTCCCGAGGACACATCCCCAGGGACCCCCTCCTCCAGCCACACCCACCTGCCTACAGTCACCACCCAGTGTCCATTCAGATGATTGACCCACGGACGGGATGGTGCTCTCATATGACCATTTCACCTGAACATTCCTCCATGTCTCAACATGAGCTCTTCAGGACACACCTCACATCCGACCATCACACGGGTAAGTAGCTTCAGTCCCCCTTCTCTCTGAGCGTCCTCAGGTGAAAGTGGCCGACAGGCTGGTGGCTGACCTGGCAGACGCCTGTGGCCCTGTGGGAGAAGCAAGGAGGAAGCAGCCACGCGAGCCCACAGCCCTGAGCTCACGGAGCAGCAGCGGCAACCCTAAAATCAGTGGCCGTCAGACATGGGCCACACGAGAGGGGAAGGGACAGCGGAGTGTCCTGACATGGCCAGTCCTGGAGGCCCGCTTCTGCTACTCTGCTGAGGCCCATCCTCGGGGCACTGGAGGCTGCGAGTCCCTTCAGAGCCTTCCAGGCCACGTCCAGATGTGCTGCGGAGGGGGCTGTTTTCCTAACTGGCTGCAGGTGTGTGGCCGTGTCCACTGACAGTTGTCCTGCGTCCCCCGACAGGCGAGCTGTTGTTTAGTGGCGTAGGATCAATACTGTGGTGTCTCGTGGTGTCGTGACTGTTTGGTTTGGGTCTAGGCCTGTTGTCACTGTTGGCTAGGCCTCAGCCTGTGGGTCTTTGTCCCTTCTGGAGGGAGTAAGGCCGACGAGGTAACCAACGCCCTCGGGAGAGCAAGTTCCAGACCCGTCTCAAATTTATTAAAGAATTACGGCACTTTTATAGATGAGGGGGGTCCGAGAGCAAAGAACCAGAGGTGTCACATGATAGTCTGTAAGGATGGTCCAATGAGGGGTCACACAGTTCACCAAAGGGCGGAGGGAGAGGAGGACAGCGAAGCTCACCTGGGGCAATGGCCGATGGGGGTCAGGTCACCTGGGAGTTTCTCCACAGTCCTGAGGTGCAGCCAAGGGTTCTACCTTCCGCAGCCTGAGAGCACACACCTCAGGGGCTTCTTTCTGCACCCCCACATCATGGAACATCACAGTGGAAGCCGCCTGCTGGGCTGACAATCGTCTTATCCATACGGACTGAGCGATAAAGTGCGTGAACAGGACGGAGCCCCCGGCCTCATGGAAGGCTTTCCTGGCTTCGTGACCACCGCAGCGTGGCTTCCCGGGCGGCCTCCCTCTCCAGCGTCCGGCTCTCGGCCTTCAGAGGAGCAGGGCCTGTTTGGAGCCAGTGCTTCTCCTCTTCTTGGGGAGGGTCCCACGTAGTCACGTGGAATGTCAGCTCCCATCTCTGCCTTCGCCACCTGCTCGGTGGTCACTGCCCTGGCTCCTCACCGGCAGGGCTCACCTCCCATTTCAATGGACGACTGATGCGACTTTTCCGGAACCCTCCTCTGGACCCAGTTACCCTTGCGTCATCTGTGGAGTCCTGACCTCTAGGAACCTCCCTGTTCCCCAGTCATTGTCCTCTCCCCCCTAAGACTCCAGGAGTTCCCATCCCCCCAGGAGTTCCCTCCCTTGGCGGGTTCTGCTCTGACCATCCTCATTCCTGCTGGGCTTTGCCCCCAGGGACCACCAGTCCTGGGAGTGCATTGCAAGGCATGCTGGGACTTCGACTTCCCAGGGGCAGCATGGGGGTCAGGCAAGGTGGGGACTGGGCCCTGACATGGGGGGAGGGCTGCCCCCCAGGGGACCCTAACTCACTGACAGTAGGACTTGGTCAACTTGGGTTGAATGGAGTGGGCGAGCAGCTGGGCAGGGGGCTGTGGGGCCCCAGCCCCGTTAGTGGTGCTCCGTTCTTTCTGAGTCCCTCTGAGCCTTGCGTCTGGGCTGCTCTCAGTGACTTCTTGAAGCAGTAGAATGCGTCCGGGCAGTTTTCGGGGTTTCTGGGGCCAGGTGCTAAGAAGCCTGGGGGTCGTTGGAGGTGCTTTATCTTAGGACACTGATACTCAGAGCTCAGAGCCAGGCTACGACGAGCCCCAGATAAATGGAGAAGCTACATGCAGGCACCCTGGGCCCAGCTGATCTCCCAGTCCATGCCCAGCGTCAACGGCCAGCCAGGTGAACCAGTCACCTGAACCACGTGGGTGCCCAGGTGATCACGCCCCGAGCGGCTCTGAATACAACCTGGGAGGTGCCCTGACGGGGGCCCAGCTGGTTGATCCCACCCTTGAGCTAGGATGAAAGTTGCTACCATAAGCCCCCGAGGCCTGGGATGGTTGGTGACGTAGCAATGGACACCCACACTAGCCGATATGATCACAGGGGTCACAACCCAGATGAAAAATGATGTCTGCTATTTGGATGAAAAAAGAAGAGGAGGAAATTCCAGAAGAAAGGTGACGTTGTGGACACTGGTGACGTGGACACTGGTGACATCGTGGATGCTGGTTTGCCTGCTGCCGCTGCTGACATCCTGGTTGATCAAGAGTGACCTTGACTGACATCCGGGGGATGTGGCTGTGGAAACTGGCACTCAGTGACCTCGACTCTGACTCTCGCTGCCCCTGGAGTCATCTCAGTCCCTGTGCCACGCACTTGCCCAGGAGGAATGCCAGAGGCCTCTGGAAGGATCCTCCTGAGGCCAGCTCTTCTCTGGGCAGCAGGGTCCCTCCCTTGCCTGGAGGCTAGGCTACCCAGGCCTGCCTGCTTGGAGGCCCTGTTTGGAGGTGCGGCCATGCTAGGCGGCACCCTGTTCATCCCAGCCAGAAGCTGGCTAAGGCCAGGGGAGCCCCGTGTCCCAGAGACCTGAGCTAAGCTACGGATATGCACTTCCAGGGGGTGAAGCACCCTCTGGAGAGTCCCGCAAGGCTGAGTGGAGGACCTTCATCAGGGGGAACCCAGAACTGGGCAGGAGGTCTTCTATCCATCCCTCTGTGTTGAAAGGGACAATCGGGAGGTGATGGCGTGACCGCAGGGTTTGCAGTTGACCTTCCATTGCAGTGCGTGTCTTTGCTGTAGGAGCACCTCAAGGTCATTATGGGCAAGTCACCGCCAGACCCAGAAAAGGGGTCTGCAGTCTGCACGGGGCCACCAGGAAGCAAGGGTGGGCGCAGCTGGGCTTGAAGCGTATCCAAACTGGCAAATGAATGAAGGCCAGCTAGACGTGGACTTTGACCAAGAAGAGCTGGACAATTTGAGTCAGATCAAAGTCCTGTCCTGAGAACGTCTGTCTCGTCACAAGCCGGGAGGAACTGCCATGCAGTCATTTGTTCAACCGCTGATGCCCACGTCCCTTCTCTCTGCCGAGCTGTGGGCTGGGGGCAGGTGCTGCCCACAAGGTTCGCTGGCACCTGTCAGGGGCTGACTTTTGTCAAGGTGCCTCCGTCAAAGAATCTCCAAGACAGGTCTCCGGGCTCTGGCGTGATGTATTTTAACCTTCGGCAGCATTTAAAGAAGTGGCTTAGTCGTCTCCCCAGTGGGCGCTCAGGAAAGATGGATGAGTTCCTGCAATTATCACAAGCCCCTAGAAAAATGAGCACTTACGTGCAATAGGACTTCCTTCCATCTCAAGTGCCATGTAAGAGAAGGACAGTGCTGAACTCAAGCGCCTCTGCCAACCCCCCCCACCCTGATGAGTGCAGCATCTCTGGTCAGACTGCTCATCTGCTCTGGGCCTCTGTCCTGTAGAACAAGTGAGCAGGACCATCTCCGTCCACTGGTCACCTCTGTCCTTAGTGTCCTCTGGATGGATGACTCTGTATTTGTCTTCTTTCTGCTTAACGGTAGGTCGAAATATCTGTAAGTATGCTCTCCAGATATTAGCATCACGGAAAGTTCACGAATATTTTCTGTGTCTTACTCTGTCCACTTGTGACTGTTCAAAAATATAAAGAGCTGGGTGCGGTGGCCTACGCCTGTAATCCCAGCGGCCGGGGAGGCCGAGGCAGGAGGATCACAAGTTCTAAGCCAGCCTCAGCAACTTAGCGAGGCCCTAAGTGATTCAATGAGTGAGACCTTCTGTCTAAATAAAATCTACAAAAGGGCTGAGGATGTGGCTCGGTGGTAAAGCAGCCCTGGGTTTAATCCCCAGGACCAAAAACAGGAAGATCAAAACTTTCTGACTGGCAGAGAGGGATGAAAGGTGGATATTTCTCTTGATCAGCAAGGTTCACAGGTTCCCTTCCTTGGCTCGCTGGTGTTCGTTGTAGATCCAGCTGAGAGGTCTTTTCCCTTTGTTCCGGGACCCCTGGAGGAGCACTGGGACCGCAGGCAGAGGGTCTGGCCGTGAGTTTCTTCGACTGTGGGATTTTCCTCGCAGTAACAGCTCAGGCAGTTGCTCAAGGGTTCCAGACGATATTGATGAGGATTAATGATCCTGTAAATAGGTGTTTAAAATAAATAAGACGATGAAAACAGGGATTAGGGAGAAACTACAGTGGGTTAATAAACGAGCGGTTCAACTGCAAGTTCCTGCAAGATTATTTCAGCAATTAGTGGGAAGCGTTTTGTCACAAACAAAATAAATCTGCAATCAGAAAATCATTTGCAATCAGCTTTGAAAGTAAAATTGCACATTCCCGTCAGTTGAAGGTGCTTTGAGAATTAAATGATCAAGTCAAGAGTGATGCTTTCAGAGGTAAGTGGTAGAACGGATTATCTTGGTCAGTGGTCAACCTTGAGCATCCACCGGGGAGGAGCCCACTGACAGCGTTTCCTGGGAGGAGCCGCCCAAGAGCAGAAACACCGCAGGGCGGGAGGGAGAGGGTCCCTTGCTGGATCTTGGCAAATGCACCAGAAAAGTGCCTGGCAAGGCACCAAGGTGGCTGTGGTCCTCCAATGCATGTGACCTGCTGCCACGCCACACGGGTGGCTCCGTGTGTCCGATAACAAATGCCTCCATCATTTCCAGGGAGCACGGTCTTCATGCCCCTGTAGACTTCTTTGCAGACCAAAAGAAGGATACAAAGTGGTTTCTGCAGGTCATCAGTCCTTCAAGCAATTAGCAGTCCCCCCGGGAGAAACCATCACAGTCAAGTCATCAGTAATTTGCTTAATTTTTACTACTGACCATAAAGAGGGAACTTAGGGAGCACATTACGAGCAGAGACTTTGTCTTTTAAATCTGGCAATAAAACAGAAAATGCAAATGGAAAGGACATACAGGGTCACAGTGTGCTCATAGGGATGCAGATGTTCCCGCAAGGGAGGAGCAGAATTTGTGCTCTGAAGGCGGTTCTCAGGAGAGCGCCATCTCCGTCCACTCGTCGCCACCAGCATTTCCTCGCCTAATTTTTTCTCTTAAATACTTATAAAACTTGCTTAGGCTGCTTGGATCCAAGAAATAAAATAGAATGATCTTAATAAAGAAAATGCTGGGACACGCCATTGTGATTTAGAAAGCCCATTGCATGGTGTGTGTTGGAACAAGAAATAATTAATTTGCAAAGTCCTGATCCCCGGCTGCTGTGCCCTGATGGGGTTGTAACATTAAATGTAACAGCAGCATCTCGCATGCGTTATCCTGTGTTCCTTCAGAACCCTGGTCTTCAGGGCGCGGACCCTGGTCTTCAGGGGGTCTTCAGGGCGCGGACCCTGTCCAAGGCTGCCCGCGACTAAAGCACAAAAACTCACAACTGAAAGGGTGACGGTGGGACCCAAGCCTTTTACCTTGGGACTCAGCCACATCTCAGCTGAGACATTTCTCTCTCTCTTTTTGTTTTCCAAGAGCGGGGCTCCTTCATTCTCGTCATCTGCTCGGTTTATCACTTTGCCCATCGTGAAGTTATGTTCTACCTAGGGTCAGGAGAAGCAGACTCGTTCCCTGAACACGAGGACTGATTCCTCTCATGTCACTGTGTGTGGGTACCCGTGGTCCACGGCAGTTTATTACCTCCTTCAAAAGAAGTAGGAGGGAAGAGTTAGAAGGTTCTGGACGTAGAAAGGATGAGCGGTTAAGGAGATGGAAAGGCCAATTACTCCGATTTGATCTTCACGTATTGCATGCATATATCAAATCATCATGCTGTACCCCATAAATAAATACAAACATTGTGTGTCTGTTTGTGGGGGAAAGCAGGTTTGTTCCTGCTCACCCATTTCCACGGAGGGAGCTTGTTGCAGTTTGGAGCTGGACTGCCTCCCAGAGGCTCCTGTGCTGAAGGCTGGTCCCCAGAGCTGGGGCCACAGGGCGGTGGTAGAGGATTTAGGAGGCAGGCCCTTGTTGGAGGGCTGGGTCGCTGGGGGCCTGTCCTTGAAGGGTGGCCCTTTCCCTGGCCCCTTCCCTCCCACTGCTTCCTGACTGCCATGCACCGAGCTGCTTCCCTCCCCTGTGACCTTCCACCATGACTTCTGCCTCATCTCAGGCCCAGAGCCATGGAGTCAGCTGACCACGAACTGGCGCCTCTCTAACTGTGAACCCAAGTGAGTCTTTCCTCCTTGAAGTTGCTTTTCTCAGGTAGTTTGTCACAGCAAGGGAAAGCTGACTAACAGTGCATTTCTTGATCCCGTCTACTTGGGGGGATGGATAGAGCCGTGCCATCAGGACCCCCACATCGCTGTTGGACCTGCCAAGGGTGGCGGTTAAAGGGCCGGTGTCGAGCTCTCTGTCTGGGAGCTGCTGGATGGTTTATTCCTCCCCATGCCCAGCGGCCGTCTCCACTTCAGTCTTCCTCCGTGTTTAATCGTGTTTAATCGGGTCTTTGGTATGCAGCATACACCGGGGCTAAAAATAACCCACCTCTCACTCTCAGCATTTGAATCAGAACTTGGCTCTCTTTCGTTGAGTGTGAATACCACAGCTCACATTTATTCCTGCCACCTTATTTTGGGTTTCTCTTCATCCAGGTTTTCTATATTTATCTTCGAATATTCTTTTTTGGGATTGAAGAGGTACTTAAAAAAAGTCATCTCAGCTACCTGTTCGTGACCCATCGACTCAGATCTGGCAAGGTGCTTTCTATTCTGCTGCTGGTTTTCTTTGAAATGATCTTGAAAACTCAACTTTGCAAGTTTCCATTCAATGAAATTGAGTTAAGCCTCTCTGTGAGCGATCCAAGGACTTTACGGATGCTCTGCTTCTCGGCCTCTCCTCCCAGATTACAAGGTATTTTTCACGTGTGTGCAATATTTTAGTTTCTTCTTTCTAAAACAGAAGCGATTGTTATGATCATACATTTGTAGAGTTTAAATTTATTTCTGTATCTGCCATTTTCATTGCTGAAATTGTTTCCTGCATCCCTGACTTTTTTTTTTAAAGGTATATTTAGGATTTCCTTTCCTGAGACCCTTGGTGGAAAACTCTTTCTTTTGGGTGCGGGGCTTACTGGGGATTGAACCCAGGGGCACTCCATCACTGAGCCACATCCCCAGCCCTATTTCATATTTTATTTAGAAGCAGGGTCTCACTGAGCAGCTTAGTGACTTGCTTTTGCTGAGGCTGGCTTTGAACTCGCGATCCTCCTGCTTCAGCCTCCAGAGCTGCTGGCATTCCAGGCACGTGCCCAGCAGAAAACTTTTTATTTTGCCATCTTTCTTGGAAGTCAGTTTTGCTGCCTATGCAATCCTGCCTCCTCATTAATTTCTGTAAGCACTGTGAAGATTCTAATTGACCCTCTTCCATTAGGGACACTGTGATACATTGTGTCTTTTGGAGCTTTGCAGCTTTATTATGATTTGTCTAGCTGTGGGTGTCTCATACCTCCTACTCAGGAACTTGATTCCTGGATCTGAAAATCGGTGTTTTTCAACATTTCTGCAATATTCTCATCTATTTATTTTTAATAATGTCTCTGGTTTGCTTTGTTATTTCCTTCTGGCGCTCCGCTTAGGGTCTTCAACATGCATGGCTGGATAACACTGTATACAGATGCAGTGGGAAAAACAACAGGTGCTTATCACTTGCAGTCTCTGTGGGAGAGTCTGGGTGTGGGTAGCTGAGGTTTGACCAGGGAAGGAGGCCCTTCCCTGCTGAGTGGGCCCTTCCATGCATTCTGTCCCTTGCAGAGGTCACCCTTGGCTCCTTGCATGGATGTGAGAGATGCAGGTCACAAATTTCCTGGACATGTCCACGTGTGTGGCATCCCCTTCAGTCCAAGCACAGGCAGGACCTAGGCTGTGCTTCTAACCAATGGCAGGTGGCCTAGGTGCACAAGGAGACACAGGATGTGGAAGGTGTGTGGGGAAACTGCACCCTTCCTCCCCTACAAAGGACTTGTCCCTCTACTTCTGTTGCTAACTGCTTTTGCCTTTTTTCTTAGTCTCTTTTTTCTTTTGGTCTCATCTCTTCTCTAGTAATTCATTCAAATTTATCTTCCAATTTGCAAATTGTTTCTTTAGCTGCTTCTAATCAGTCGCCCATGCATATTTTTTCTACAAATTCCTTTAACTTCATTTAACTTCCTTTTGTATCTTCCATGCTATTTTTGATTTCCTGTTTCTTTACTATCAGATGTCTGTCAATATCTTAGTACATTCTAACGTGTGTACACACAGGTTTGTAAGTATACATATGTGTACATATGTGTATGCATTGGATGGCATATTTATTTTGTGTGTTGCATTTGAACATTTTAAATAGCTGAACTATTGGTGGCTCTGATTTTTTTCTTCTTTTTCTTGGTCTGCCTCATGATTTTTTCCCTTAAGTTTTACATTTTCAGTTGTAGATTCATATTATTGGGGTGCATGCATGGTCAGAAAATGTATATTTGCTTCTGTTTGGGGGCATTTTCCAGTTCCTTGGAGGCACTCCCAGCTCAGGACCACTTTTGGTTAAATTCTGAAATTGGGCTACTCTTTTGAAGTCCCTCCCACAGTGAGCATTCAGTTGCTGTGGGTGCACGTTTGTGATCAGGAATTCCCAGGAGTGGTTAGGAGACGATCCCACCTCCACCCCATCCTTCCAAGGAGGGCTTGGACAGGCATGCCACCTCTTCGTCATCCCTTGCAAAGGATGACCTCTGTCCCAGTTCTTGCATCTTGCAGGCGGAGCCCCCAGAGCTCACTGTTGTACAGGGATGTCCTGACTTGTTCCCCACTCTGTGTGATCCAGGCCTGTCTTCTTCCCTAGGTGGTTCTGGGAGTGGAAGATTAGGATCCCGAGGGCCCTGAACAATTCCCCAGGGAGGCCCTGATTCCGCAACGAACCACAAGTCCACTTCCATCTGGGTTCAAGGACTTTCACTTACTTTTGATTAAATGTAAACACATTAAATTTCTGCTACCAGACTCTGCACTTACATGATTTCTCTTCTTTTTTCCTCTCTCCACCTTTTCTTGTTGGTGGGTTGTCACTGTGCGCAAGGGTGGGATTTGTTGGTACATATTCCTGCGTGCACACAGTGTGACAGCATAGTTTGGCCAATATCCCTCCCCAGCCCTTTCTCCTTTCCTTCTTTTCTGTATTCAGCATGTTGAAGACCCTGCAGTGGTTGGATTTGGTAGTTGGTCTAATCCATTCCACTGTCAGGGCTGCTAATAGCACTTTGGCGTCTCCCTTATGACGGTTATTCCATTTTTGTGTCTATTATAGACATTTCCTTATCTTTTCCTTTTTGCTGGATCTTAACATTTTGTGTGAACCGTGTCCCCATCACCTTGACTGACCAGCACCAACGTTCAGGGAATGGAGTACTTAGAATTGAGCTGAATTTGGAATTCAGCTGAACTTATGGATCTGATTTTGCTGTGACCGGGTGGCACCTTAGACAGGAGAGGCTATGCCTCGCTGCAATAACAAATAAACTCTGCGGTCCCAGAGGCTCGACAGAAGGAATGTTACCTCTGCTCTCGAGGCAGCCTGTTCTCCAGGCACTCGCTGCGCCAGTGCGGATCAAGTGCTTCTGGCTTGTAGCTTTGCCTTCTCCGAGGCCAGTCTCCGTGGCCACAGTGACAGGTGGAGGAGCATGCACTGCAAAGACTTCCTCAAGTTCAAGACTGGACACGACTTTTTATGATGGCAATGGCTTGGGTAGAGTTTAAGTGTCCCCCAGGCTTCATGGGTTGGAATGTAATCCTTACTTTGAGGTATTGACCATGATGTTTAGAGGTAGGGCCTTGATTAGGATTAGATGAGGTGATTGGGGTGCAGTCGCCTTCTCAATATGAGGCCTCTAGGCTTCGCACCTCCAGATTAGGAAGCAAAATAGACGTCCTTTTTAATAGCGTGCTTCAGGTATTTCATTATAGTAATGAAAAATGAACTAATAGAGTCACCTTGCTTCTGACACTCCCTTGGTCCGACTCAGTCCCCTGGCTCTGCCTGTGTTCCTGGGCTGGGAAATGTCCACCTGGTGAGCACCAATGAGTTCTGCCAGAGCAGAAAAGAGACTCAACATTTGCTCCCCACAGAAGCTATTAAATTACATTTAAAATCAAGAAGTATTTACTTGTGTACATTATTTTTTATTTTAATGAAAGCGATCACTTGCCTACTGAGGTTACTAACAGGGCCTGAGTACAGGGAGGCTAATTAGAGCTTCACTTCTAGACCCTCCTCTGGCCCGTGAACCCATGGGTTCCAATCAAGGATCGGAAGTTCTAATTCGAATCACCCTGAAGGTCCACAGTTAGAAAAGGCCAGCTTCTCATGAAGAGCTGTGTGTCCCCGTGTGTCATCTCACCTAAGTGGGCTCACCTCCGCCTCCCAACAAGAGCAATGGTGTTACCACCTTCATTCTAGAGAGGAGGAGAGACACGGACTCAGCCTCGTGTGCCCAGAGCACACAGCTAGAAGATGAGGAGGACAAGGTCTGAAGCCCAGTGAGGTGGGATTTGAGCTGCGTCTTGAAGTGGTGATGTGTCAGCCATCTGTTGACCCCCCCTTGCCATGTCCCAAGCCACAGAAGTCTCTAGTCAAGGCAAGTATTCAGTCTCACAGATCTGGGGGCAGCTTGGGCCAGCTGATGGGGACTGAGCATGGCTGGGCTCCTGATGCGTCCTGGGGGCTGGGGCTGGGCCGTGAGGCTGAGCTCAAGGGGCTCTGCTTTTCTGGGACCAACAGGTTGACTGGACTGTTGTTTTGATAGTGACAACAGAGACCCAGGAGGACCAGCAGAGACTCACCAGGTGTCTCCAGTCCTCAGCTTGGAGCTGGACACTTCTACCTCATTCTTTTGACCAAAGCAAGTTGGATGGCCAAAACCAAGTCAAAGCAGGGAAGGTGCCGCCATTGCAGTGAGGGAAACGTGCAAGTCACATGGTGAGGAATGTGGGTGCAGATGAGGAGGGGCTGGAGCCAAGGCAGCTGCCATCTGCAGGGGCTTCCCAAGAGGCCGAGAGGAGGCGGTGGACCCTGGGCTGAGGCCAGGAAAAGCGAGAGGGGAAATGCTGAGTGTGGCGCCCCACAGACCACCACTCCAGAACCCCGAGTCAGCTCCATCATCCTGCAGACCCCCACTCCAGAACCCCGAGTCAGCTCCACCATCCTGCAGACCACCACTTCAGAACCCCGAGTCAGCTCCACCGTCCTGCAGACCTCCATTCCAGAACTGGAGTCAGCTCCACCATCCTGCAGACCCCCACTCCAGAACCCCGAGTCAGCTCCATCATCCTGCAGACCTCCACCCCAGAACTGGAGTCAGCTCCACCATCCTGCAGACCTCCATTCCAGAACTGGAGTCAGCTCCACCATCCTGCAGACCCCCACTCCAGAACCCTGAGTCAGCTCCACAATCCTGCAGACCACCACTCCAGAACCCCGAGTCAGCTCCACCATCCTGCAGACCTCCACTCCAGAACCCCGAGTCAGCTCCACCATCCTGCAGACCTCACTCC
>JAJEJO010051048.1:16029-27241 GCA_020662805.1 Glaucomys volans | reverse complement strand
AGAACCCCGAGTCAGCTCCATCATCCTGCAGACCTCCACTCCAGAACCCCGAGTCAGCTCCACCATCCTGCAGACCTCCACTCCAGAACCCCGAGTCAGCTCCACCATCCTGCAGACCTCCACTCCAGAACCCCGAGTCAGCTCCATCATCCTGCAGACCTCACTCCAGAACCCCGAGTCAGCTCCACCATCCTGCAGACCACCACTCCAGAACCCCGAGTCAGCTCCACCATCCTGCAGACCTCACTCCAGAACCCCGAGTCAGCTCCACCATCCTGCAGACCACCACTCCAGAACCCCGAGTCAGCTCCACCATCCTGCAGACCCCCACTCCAGAACCCCGAGTCAGCTCCACCATCCTGCAGACCTCACTCCAGAGCAGTGAGTTGGTCCATCATCACCTTGCTAAATAGGTTTTAGTGTCTCCTTTTTGAAAACAGAAAGCGAGGATTCACGGGGATGTAGACACTGTCCCCAGCTCCTTACTGCTCTCCGCAGAGCCAGCTCTGTTCTGCTTCGTGTTTCCCTCCGTGCCTTTGCCTCTGAAACTCGGGTCAGGAACTTTGCTTCTCAAAGGGCCAGAAAGTGAGTACTGTTGGCTTGATTTGGAGGCCACACCGCTCAGGCCTGCTGCGGCCCTGAAGCAGCCGCAGACAATACGCCAACACACGCACATGGACGTCTCTAGTAAAACACTATTTACAAAAGCAGGCGGGAGACCGAGGTGAGGTCCGAGGCTGCGGTGTTGATGGCTCTGCTCCACCATCTCTCCTCTGATGGGGCCTGGCCCGTTCCCGGAGAGAACCCTAGACAGAAAGAAGAGAGCGTGTCGGAAGACATGGGCCTGGGAGGATCCATGATGACCCGAGAGGGAGAGCGACAGAGGGGGGAGCAGATGGTGCTCCTCTGGGTGTGGGAACAGTCACGGCCTAGATGTGAGGTAAACCCCAAAAGCTCGAGCGTGAGACGTCACAAACACGTTTCAGAGGTGAAATGATTGGGTCATGAGGTGTGGCCTGGTCAGTGGATTAATCCACTACTATGAATTAACTGGGAGGGGACGGTAGGCAGGTGGGAGTGGCTGGGAAGCGGCTCTCTGGGGTGTGCCTTGGTGAGGCTCCTGCTCCCCCAGGCCTTCTGCCATGATGCCTGGCTCACCCCAGGCCCAGAGCCACGGAGCCTACTGTCTGTGGACTGAACCTCTGAAACTGGGAGCCCCCCATAAACTTTTCTTCCTCTAATTGTTCTTGTGGGGTCCTTTGGTCACAGTGACGTGAAGCTGACTAAAACAGGGATGGAGGGGACAGACAGGAAGAGCCTAGGCCAGGTATTTCCACCACGCGGCAGGCCCTTTGCTAGGCTCTAGAAGCATCCATGGGGGTGAGGGGTGGACTCCAGTCCTTGTCTTTGAAAGAGGTGACAGGTGGGAGGGGAGAGAGACAGAAAGACACCTGGAAAGAGATGGTGTAAGGAGAAGGGTGGGCAGAGACCAGAGGCAGTGAGCTTGAGTCCTTGCTATCGCTTGAATCTAGAATGTTCCCACCTGGGTCTGTGTGATGAGGCTTGGTCCCGGGATGGTGCTGTCGGGAGATGGTGGCGATTTGAAGAACTGGACCTTGTTGGACGTCTTCCAGCCACACAGGATCGGCCCCGGCCCTCATCTCTCGCTTTTCCCCTTCCTCTGTCCCCGGGGGCCCACCGCCATGGGCTGCCTCGCCGGGGTGGTGAGCTGCAGGCGGAAAGCTTCCCAACTGTGAGCCCAGGAGCCCCTTCCCTCTTCTTAAGGGGACTACCTCAGGAATTCTGTCACAGTGATGACCAGCAAAGCCCCACGCCGAGACCCCAAGTTGATGTCCCGTCCCCAGAGTGTCCTCAAAGGCCCCCCCTGGTCGAGAGCCACAAGGTTCAGACAAGACCCAGGGTTGCTTACGGAGCAAAGAATCAGAATCTGGGAAACACATACCCCTGCCCCTCGCCAGGGTCTGCCCTGAGCACTTCCTTCCTGGGGACACCGGCTTTGGGAGGCTGGGTCTGGTGCGCCCGCTGGAAGGAGTTAACTCTCCACTTGGAAGGGAAAGGCAGCCACGTGGTGGCGGGAATCTGCTCTCCTCTTTGGGTGGCGGCCACAGGATTCCTCGCCAATTAGCAGCATCTGGTCCTCATAGCAGCCGCCTCCCCGGTGGAGCTGGCAGGGACCTCTGGATGTGACACTCTGAAGTTCCTGATGGCCCATCTGTGCCGGGTCCCTGCCCAGACACCGCAGCCGGCCTCCCCTCCCCTCCCCCACCGCTCTGCCTTTCATCTGAAATATTTTTGAACACTTAGAACCCAAAGCAGGACGACCTCTGGGTGTTTTTTCCTATAGAGATGAGAGCGAGATTCCGAGGTGTCTTTTTCCAAATGTAAAAGGAGCTGGTTCTGGCGGGAGCGTGATGACTTATGGGACCCATAACGCTGGGGCCTCTGCTCGCGTCTTCCACGCATCACCTCACTTAATGGTCCCAGCGACTGTGCGCGGGGGCTGGTGCCTGTTGTTCCCGTGTGCGGAGGAGGATCCCGACTCCAGGAAGGCCAACTGCCCTTGGCCAAGGTCGCTCAGGGCCCAGGTGCTCCCGTCAGGGTTACAGCTCGGTGGCGTCCACAGCTCAGAATGACGTCTGACGCCTCGGGATGTCCAAAACAGACCATGTAGAAGCAGGTGTTTATGGGGTGACATTTCGCAGAGGAAAACACCTTTTTTCTGTGTCCCCCCACCCCCACTGCCTCTGGATGAAATTGGACCCCAACCTTCTGAGGGGGAGGTTTTGAAAAAATACCCCTAATGATCGCACCGACTGTCCCATGGTTTCTTTCTTACAGGATTCTCTTAACAGCTGCTGAAGGACGTCAGGAAGCTGCTCTTTGCTCCAGGTGCCCCGAGTCTATGGTTCCACTCAGACCCCGGACTCCTCTTTTCCTTCTCACAAAGCTGACTCCTAGAACTCCTCTATGCCCACTGACGTCACAAACCCCAGCCCTTTACTTCCCTTCTAGAGCCTCTTTCCAAATGGACTCTGCTGAGTGGGTAAGAAGCCGATGAGGCTCAGCTGGCGATGCAGACACAGGGTCTTCATTCATTAGGAGAGAAAAGGCCTGGGTCTTAATGAAAAATAAAGAATTCTACAGCGGATCCTTCAGTTCCCTGTCAAAGGCTCAGATGGAGAAATTTAGAGCTGCCCAGCTTGGGGTCTTTCATTTGAAATAACAGGCCTGGGCGGCCCTCGGAGGCCGAGTCATCTCCCTGAATGACAGGGCAGCTGGCCGCCGCGCCCCTTTTCCATTTCAAATGCAATTTGTCCAAAGCCTCCAATTTGAACCGCACAGCTCTCCTCTAAGCTGAATAATGGCTGCCTGGCTCTCCACCTCGCACACAGAGGCCGGGCCGTGTGCAAACGCGCTCGCAAGGGCCGTGCGTCCGAGCTGCGGTGGAATGTGGGGCCAGGAGCAGGACGCCTCTGACCGAGGATCGAATGTACAGCTCTCTGGTTTCTGCCGGGATTGAGGATCCGAGTAAATCGTCGGCAGGTCCACTGGGCTCGAGGCCGCAGCTCAGATCTAAACCGAGGTGCGAGTGCTCTCTGCTCCCGCCCTGCTCCAGCCTCCAGACTGGCTGCTTTCTAACTGGTTCTGGCTGGCGCTGGCCTCCAGCATCGCCTTTGCCCCCAGGTGAATGGGCTCCTATCTGCACAGACTCCCCGGGCAGGGCAGGCCATTTCCTGCTCAGACGCCCTCACCGGCTTCTCACTGCTCCTGGTTCCAGTGGAGACTCCTGGGGTCATCGGCAACGCCTCCCATGTCCCCTACCCACACCCTGAAGTCCCCTTCCAGGATATGGCTTCTCAGGGAGCCCCAAGGTGCCCGTGACCTTGACCTTGTCCATTGAGGTTCCGCTCCCAGAATGGCCTTATTTCGTCCTCCCACCCTCCCACTCGGGGGCAAAGAGGCGCTTCTCTGTTCTGCAAGGCCCAGCGCAGCCTGTTGAGGGGCGGGAAGGATTCTTTGAAGTTGGGAAATTTGATTTCTGTGGAAATGCCGCCTTCTCCCCCTCAGGGCCCTGTAGGAGGCTGCTCGGCTGTGGTGTCCCCGGAACCGCCAGCCCTCCTGGCAGCCGCTAGCCACTCAAGAAGCATGCAATCAATCAGAGCATGAATCAATGTGGGTGGGAGGGTGGGGGTCTTTTTATCACGCCCATGGCTGTGGAGTGACAGATTCAGTTCTTTTCTTCTCAGAATGGGGATGAAGGGATCCAACTTGGGACGGGGAGGGAGGGTAGGTGACTCACTCGAGGTCACCCTGCACGTCAGGGCCAAAGCAGGGCCAGAACACAGGGTTCCTGCCTCTGAGCCCAGAGCCTGCGCTTGGCTCCTGGGTCAGGGGTCTCTATGGGTTGGACTCCAGGGCAGTCAGAGCTGGCCGGCTGGGGGCCCCTTCCTCCTTCTCACTTTCCAACTCATCAGAAGACAAGAGGCCAGCTAGCGAATTCCCTGTCCTCCCACTGGGTCGTTATAAGGAGACACCTGAGACTGAGTGAGGAATAGAGACAGCTGCGTCCTGGTTCTGGCCGTCGGGAGGCCCCGGCTCTCTCAGCCCCTGCGAGGGCCTTCTTGCTGCACGATGGCATGGCAGAGGGTGTCACGGCAGCTGGCCTCTCTTCCTTTCCTTATAAAGCCACCAGGGCGTCCCAGAAACCCCACCCTCATGATCTCATCTGATCCCAAAGACCCTCCAAAGGCTCTGCCTTGAACGCCACTCACATGCGAATTTGGGGGTTGGGTTCTGCCTCACGGATGTCTGGGGCGTGTCAACCCTCGGCCCCCATTCTGCAGACCCTGTCTGAGTGACTATAATGTGTGGGGTTCAAGGAGATGCAGTCTGTACCCCCGAAGAGCCAGGACTGGACTAGAGGTCCCTGGAAGACGTGAGAGGGACACAGAGCGGGAGGTAGTGACTCCATCCTGTGCAGGAGCCGGAGGCCTGGGGAGATGGTTCTGGAGGAGAGACCCAGACCAAGTCTGGGGAGGGGCCTGAGGAGAGTGGAGAGGCTTTCCCCCCCGGGAGAGGCTCGTGTGCGGAGGATGGAAGGTCATGGGGCGCCTGGGCGAGAGCCAGAGGAGAAGCTTGCCTGAGGAGCGCGTGGGGAGGGCGGTGTCTGAAGGCAGAGGGCAGCCGGGCCGGTCCCCAGGGCAGCGAGGGCCAGCCATGTCCTCTGCTGGCCCCAACCAAGCACCGGCAGGATGGATTTTTTTCCACAATTCTGAAGCCTGGAAGTCCAAGGTCAAGGTTGGTGGCAGGACTGGCTCCCTGGGCGGCCCCTCTCTGTCCTGGAGCTGCCTGCCTGTCTCCTCCTGGTCTGTCCTCCTGTGTGTCTGTCCACTACTCTTTGGTCGTGAGGACACCAGTCTGATGGGACAAGGGCCCGCTCGTCCCCCATGGCTACTCCCGAGTGCCCGTTTGAAGGCCTCCTCCGCAGGTGCGCTCAGCTGTGAGGGTCAGGATTCGACAGAGGAGTTTTGGGGAAGCCACAACTCAGCCCTGGACGGGGACAAGTGAGGGGTGGTTGGCGTATTTTTTCCCCAGGAGCCATTTGGAACCTTGACTCTGGTTTTCTTGGCTCGTGACGTGTTCTTAATGGCATTAACTCTTCCTCTGAAGGGCCTCTAAATATAGACACCATCTGCCACCAGGCAGCGTGCTATCACCCATCAGTCGCTTAACAATCGCCGCTCTGCACGCACAGAGGGGGTCGGAGGCTGGGAGGCACGCCCTCCCTACCCGGGCAGCCGGCGAGGAGCCAGAGACGGCCCACAACTGGGGGTCGGCCTCCAGAGCCCCCAGGAAGGAGGCCCACAAGCCCGGAGTCTGCAATTCTCGACTCGCTGGCTACCTGCGTCTCGCTCACCAACTCAGAAAGAGGGCGAGGCGTCTGCTCATTAAACAAAGAGAAATGTCCTTCTCACGGTGCCAGGTGTCACCTGCCAGCCCTGGCTGATGGCATCTCCTTACTGATTAAGAGGAACACTCATCACGCAGCTGTGGGCGGAGGACAGCCTCCTCCAGCCTCGCCCTGGCTGTTGCCTCCCGCACTCCGGCTGTGGAGGACAACTCAGCCCTCCCCTTAATTACTTTTAAAGTTCTAGATTCCAATTAGGGAGTTAATTACTTTTTGCGGAATTGCCCCATTAAAGACGTCTTCTTTATTAGGTCACTTTGCTGGCACTGAAGAGCCTTGCCAAGACAGAGGCTTGTGGCCTGAGGACTCTGTCCTGCCCCTCTGCTCGCCTCCTGCTCTCGGGGACGGAGTTATAGCTTTGCTTGGGGTCTTTCTCGCTTTCATTTAACAAAAACTCAGGGAACGCTTCCTACGCATCCCGAGGAGTGTGGGGCCGGCCTCCAGGGCTGCAGAGATCCATCAGGCGCTGTCCCTGTCCTTGGGGGTCGGGAACAAGTAGAAAGGAGTAAGTTAAGTCAGACCGTGAGCGCCACAGCCAGGCGTGCACTAAAACGTCCAGTTTCTACCGGACACCATACCTGCTGCTGGACAGAGGAGGAGAGGGGACTAGCCAGGGAGACTGTTGCAGATTGCACCAGGCTCAGTGGGATGTGTAGGAGTTCACCAGCCACAAGGGGAGGTGTGAGAGGGGTCACGTCCTAACCGATGCACTGCAGATTGAGACTGCTGTCCGTGGACGATGCTCCCAGGACCCCCAACCCGACTGCCGCGGTAGCCGGGTGCAGGAGACAGTTGGATTCCTCCTCCATGGGTGTGTCTGCCTGGGGTGCAGCTCATACCCACCGCGAGGGAGCACCCTGCTGCACACGGCCCGCCTGGGAGGAGTCCAGGCTCAGGATTAAAGTCCAGTTCCTACCCGTGCCCGCCGTTTTGCAACACTGTGAAGTCGAGAAGGTTTAAGCTGAGGACCCAGCTGACCCCTAGGACTGCTGTAACGAAGTCCCCCAAACCGGACGGTTCCAGCGGCAGGCGATTCCCTGGTCTCACGGTGCTGGGGGCTGAAAGTGTGAGATGGAGCTTGTTGGCCCAGCTCTGCCCTCGGGAGGTGCTGGCCAAGCAGCGGGTCCTGCCTCCCCGCCCCCAGCCCCGGGTGGTCCCTTGGCTTGCGGTAGGAGAACGTCACCCTTCACAACCCGAAGTTGTCTCCATAAATCTTCTCGCCCCTTTCCCTCGGTGTGCCCTGATCTGGTGCCCATCTCCTCCTTCCTGTGGACGGTAGGCACATTGGATTTGGGTCCTAGTGACCTTGCTCTATCCTGATGGCCTGGAAAGAGCTTATTTCCAAATTAAGCTGCAGTCAGAGGTGCAGGGGGACAGGACTTCTTGGGGCCACGTGCGACTCCTCCGGCCATCGTGGTGGAGACGCAGAGGGCGGGAGCTTGAAAGGTCGGCCTGCTGGGAGACGGAGATCAAGCCCTGCCTGCAGGAGGCGCCAGGCCAGCTCCACCGGGGTTTCTCTAGGGGAGCTCGGGCCGCCCGGAGCCTGGGGCAGGGCATCGAGCAACCTGCAGGGCGGAGAAACAATGTATCCTTCCTGCGAAGGAAGGAGCTACTCCCGGGCTTCAGGGTGACTGAAAGGGGGCAGGGCCTCAAGCAGCCTGCGCATGCGCAGAGAAACAATGTAACCTGCGCATGCCCGAAGAAGTAACCAATCAGGCGCTGACAACTCCAGCCAATCCCAGGAGGACACGGACTTCTCGAGCCTCCCCTCCCCCACCCCATTAGAAAAACCCAGCCGCATAGAGGACACGTGGGCCTCCTCCAGCCAGCACCCTGCTGGACCCGAGGACCTTGCCCAAGAGCGTCCCCCAATAAAGTTTCTTTTTGATTTACATCTGGCCTGTCTGCTGTCTGGTTTCCATTGTCTGATCAGCTTACCCAGCCTGATCTTACATGCACGACGTTAAAACTGAACCTTCCGGTCACCGAGGTCCCTCAGGTCCCCAAGAGCACACGGTGCAGGTTGTTCTTCCTCCGCGTCCTTGGGCTTTGGCCCTGCTGGCTTCTCTCCCGCTCCACCCACCTCACCCTCGTCACTGACCCACATCCACTCCAGTTCTGCACAGAGGTCCGCACACACGCCCTGCACAGGGTGTCCCAGGCGACAAACGGCCGTGTGTTTTCACAAATGATTTTCTGCATCATTCCACGGGGTCTTGTAGCAACCCTTCCAAATCGCACGCACATCCTCAATGGGACGATGCTGGCTCTTGGGAGGTGAAATGTACTTAGATGATCTGCGACCCTCCAAAGGTGCATTCTGTTGGATAAAATAATGGATGTGCTGAAGTAGTAACATTTCTCAGAGGGGGCGATCATGACAAAAAAAAAAAAAAAAAGAAGCATTGCCCTCAATGACCTGGCTGGGATTTGATGTCCTTTTCATGGCTGCGTACTATTCCTTGGTGGGGGTTATCGACCTTCACGCAGTCACTCATTGGTTCCCCTGTTCTTCTGGGTCTAGATTTTTGCTACAGGGAGAAGTCTGCCTTTGACAGACCCGTGCGTTCATTTCCAAGCATGGCTTCTCACAGTGGAAATCTTGGTCAAGGGCCTCTGAGTTGAATTTTGCAATAAATGCTGCAGCTTGTCTTCCCAAAGGCAGAAACTCCTCACACTAGAGGCCCCTCCGTCCCTGTTGGTGGGCATCCCAGTCCTGGCCAGGTGGGGTGGTGTCTCATTTCCACTCCACCTGCCTCCTCTGACCAGAGCCTCTGACACGTGCCTCCCTGCCCACATTTGTGTGAACGCCCCGGGTTTCTCATGTGGTGTTTGTCTTTCCTTGTGAATTCCCCAGAGCTCTTCCATACTGTAGAATCCACCCTTCACCTGGCAGCTGGACTGCAGCTGCTTTTTCCAGATTGGCCACTTGTCTCTTCCTGTGCACCAGAGATTGACCTTTCACCTGGTTAACTGGGCACTTCTTCCGGTTATGGTGGGGGGCTGCTGCTTTTGGTTGGGAGGTTTGCTCTAGCTCCCAAATTGCTCAGGAACTCACCCAGATTTTCTTGCCGACTTTAGATTTTACTTTTTCTCTTTATGTGTTTAACGCACCTGGGAGTTTGCGGTTGCTGGTGTTTTGCTGAGGAGGTGACGGCGTTTCTGTCTCAAGCGTGCTTTTCCAGGTTGATGATGCATTTGCTGCGTATTGTAGAAATACTGCACTTGTTTCTCTTTGAATTAAACTCCCACTGTGTCAAAAATTAATTTCTCATCTACATAGGCATCTAATCCCGAGTTCTGTTCTGTGTTTCACGGATTTATCTATTCCTTGACCCAAACCGCGCTGGTCGATCATCTCCTAAAACACGCATGTGATTCCAAAGACCTTGTTGGGATTCTGTGCTGGGTGGAATTAAAACTCTATGGTACATTTTGGGAGCATACTGTATTTTTGTATTTGCTGGGAATTTGTTTTATGTATGCTAACAAACGTTGAGGGCTCTCCGTACCTGCATCTCGCACCTTTCTTCGTGAATGCATTCATAAGTACTTCAGTTCCTGAACTACCAGGAAAGGACGCTGTCAGGAAAAAGGAAACGTGTTGATTTTTGTCCCTTCAATTTGACGAGCACCGTCTGGGGTGACTGAGGGAGTGGACGCAGTTCCTGGTGGACGGAGGGCAGGATTCTTGTGGACTTCACGGGTTTGTGGCTGGGGACATCTTCTGATCAGTGCTCAGGAATAGGAAGGGTTGGTCTTTTTCCAAGACTGGCAGTGTGCCCCCCAGAAGGGACACACCGGTGGCTGTGCTAGCCGGGACCCGAGCCACTCAGGGTGGGGAGCAGGGTGGGACGCAGGCCGCTGTCACCACGTCTGCTCTGTTCCCTTCCTCACGGTCCCCTGGACACCCTACTGCTCCCGAGTCCCTGGGGGCTGGTTCAGGGGTGGCTGAAATACAAATTCAAGCCGGGGGCCGCTGTCCCTGACCCTGCGTGTCTCAGGGGCCACGGTCATAGCACCACAGAGCAGGTCGTGGACAAGACGAATGCATTTTCTCGGGGATCCCGAGGGTGACGTTTCCAGACGGTGGTGATGCAGGCGTGGCTGCTCCTGAGACCTCGTTCCGGCTGGCAGGGGGCCTGTCCTCACGCGGTCCTCCCTGTGGGCACATCTGCTGGCTCTTGGGTGTCCGGATTTCCTTTTTAAATGGCACCAGCCTGACACCAGCCAGACTGGATTACGCCCCCCGTAATGACTTCGTTTTAACTGAATCTGCTCTTAAAGACCTGATCTCCAAGATGCCCTGGCGGTCTGTGGTCCTGGGGGCGTTAGGGCTTCCCCGCATGAATCCGAGGTGAACACAAAAGGCTCCCGTGTCTTAGTCCGTTTTCTGTTGCTTTATCAGAACACCTGACGCTGGGTAACTTATAGAGAAAAGAGGTTCGTCCAGCTCACAGTTCTGGCGGTGGGGACGTTCTGGGGCCTGGCGGTGTCTGGTGAGGCCTCATGCTCTGGGGTCACCTGGCCAACGGTGGGAGGGTGACAGTGAGCCAGCCAGAGAGCAGGAGGGAGGAACTCACTTCCTCAGAGACCACCGTCCCTCAGGAGGGGCTTCATCCTCCCTGAGGTCGGTGCCCACCACCTATCACCTCTTAAGACCCCACGTGTTCACACCATCAAGTAGCAATTAAATTCCAACCTGGGGCTCCGGATACAGGCAGAAACCTTGAGCCAGCTCGGGAGCGGAAGGGAAGGTCCCTCCAGGCTGTGGGGTTGCCTGTCTCTTCCTGCACGTGGGCTTCAGGCCCAGGTGGCCGATCCAGAGGGCAGCATGGAGCGTCCCCTTCACCCTGCAGTCCTCCGCTGTGAACCCAACTCCAAACGGAAACCCGGAGACACCAGCCCAGGTGGAGGTCACTGTGGAGAGTCACTTTTGGCTTCGGCCTGCGGGTTCTCCAAGCCCCCTCCTTCCTGGCTTCCCCTCCCCCGTTACTCAGTGAGCAAGGTCCCTGGGCAGCAGCTGGTGGCCGGGTGGTCTGCAGCGCCTGGGGCCGAAGGGGTCAGTGAGTATCGAGCCCTGAGCTCCATCCCGAGCCCCACCCCCGAGCCCCACCCCCGAGCTCCACCCCCGAGCTCCACCCCCAGCCCCATCCCCGAGCTCCACCCCCGAGCTCCACCCCCGAGCTCCACCCCCGAGCCCCATCCCCGAGCCCCACCCCC
>JAJEJO010051048.1:0-15629 GCA_020662805.1 Glaucomys volans | reverse complement strand
ACCCCCGAGCCCCACCCCGAGCCCCACCCGAGCCCCACCCCCGAGCTGGCTCCGCAGGAGCAGCCCACCTCTCCCTACCCTGTAGCTGAGGCCGACCTGGGACCCTGTGCAGGGAGCGGGTGGAGGAGCAGCGGCCCCGGGGGGGGGGGGAAGGCGTCCAGAAGGTTCTCTTGCATTCGCACGTGGACAGGGAGGGAACCACCGCCCACCGCCGGGTCAGGAACCGGATTTCTCCCTGCGGGCTGCTGGCCGAGCACCAGGCTCGTTGGGACCAGGGAAGGACACAGACCTCTGAGCTCAACCTCAGCGAGCACGGAGACGGAGAAGGAGAAGTCGGGGAGAGCGTGGCGCAGACACCCTGTGAGGCTGAAGGGCGATGGGCGGGTGACCTCAGGGACGGGGACGAGGCGTCTGGTTAAATGGAGCTGGATCAGAAGCGAGGACGTGAGATCGCATGTTGCTGTGGGAGCAGCCGACACCCCAGGGCAGGGGGCCGGGACAGGACAGCACCACAGGGACACGTGCATGTGTTGGCCGCAGGGGACGCACCCAGGTGTCCCTCGGGGACAGCGACATTGTGAAATGTGCCGTCCGTTGGGATGGCGCTGTCACAGGATCATCACTGGGGACTCATGCCAACTGAGGTGCTGTGACATCGCCTGGCAAGTGACCCTTGGGACCCCTGTCGTACGCACTGTCCATTATTCGTGAAGTGTTAGGGTTAGATTGCATCCCACGGCAGCAGCCTGAGCGGCTTAGGTGATGGAGGTTGGGCCTCTCCATGCTGGAGGCTGGGAGGCCCCCATGGTGGGTTCTGACCAGGATTCTTCCTGGTCTGTGGGCGGCCTTCCCGCTGTCCTCACCTGGAGGGCAGAGAGAGCTCTGTCTCATCTTTATGGAGGCTCCGTCCTGTAGCCTCATGTAACCCTAGTCACCCCATCTGCAGTCACATAGCGGGGGGACGAGCGCCAACATATGATGTTTTTGGGGTGCGGTGCTCAGTCCAGCCCAGAGCAGCGTGCTGATGAATCGGGTTCCACACTGAACGGGCTACAACTGAGAGGAGGCGGCATTTCCGACGCCTACTGGGGATTTTTGTATCATCACGTAGGATCCAAAGGTCCAAAACTTGGAAGAAATAAGTCTGAAATGACAGAGAGACAGTTGATGGCCTCCACATTTTGAGGCAGGGTTCGTGCTTGAGTTGAGGGAAGATTAAGTAGTGAGCTCCCCCGGCCCCGCCTCTCTCCCTCTGGCTCTCTCTCTGTCTCCGTCTCTGTCTCTCTCTCTGGTTCCACAGTGGTCACGGACCCAGGGGTACCAGGTGCCTGGGTAGGTAGAGAGCATTCTCCCATTTCTTCTCTCACGGCAGACATGAGTAATCAATCACAGCACAATTCCATGCTAAGATTACCTATTCTCAGATGCAGAAAACAGTCGCTGCGATCCTGGAGGCAGCCCCGAGGAGCTAAAGCTGGAGCTGGTTCTTGAAAGATAGGCAAGGTTTAAGAAGTGGCTGCTGGGCTTCTGTGGGCCAAGGAGGCTGTAGAGATCGTCCTGAGACCAGGTCCTGAAGTCGAGCCAGGAGACTCTGATTGGGTCTGTACTGGGGCAGCAGGGAATTCTTCACTTCTCGTGTCCCTCAGGCAAACTAGGTCCTGTAGAATAGGGCCACTGGGGGCAGCCGGGCAGGAGTGAGCGAGAGGGTGGCCAGGGGAAGGCTCTGCAGGGAGGTGCTGAGGCTGGATCTGAACGTCCCCAAGCTCATGTGCTGCTGGGTTCCCAAGGGCAGCAGTGCTCAGAGGCAGGTCTTGGGGAGGTGCTGGGACCCAGAAGACTCTGACGTCACCAATGGATTCCTGACTTGATGGGCTCGTGGCGGGTGGTGGGAACTTCAGGAGGCGGGCCTGGTTGAAGGCAGTAGGCCACTGGGGGCCCTTGAAGGGTCTCTCATCCCTGTGCCCTCCCCTGGCTGCCACGGGGTGAGCCACTTTGCCTCCCCCCATGCTCCCTGCCACGATGCCTCACCACAGGCCCAAAGCGATGGGGTCAAGCAACCATGGACCCTGACCTGTGAAACTGTGAGCCAAAAGAACTCTTTCCTTTTAAGTTATTTTTCTCTGGCATTTTGTCACAGCAATGGAAACCTGATGGAGGGAAGGAGCAGCTTTGCATGTTGGGCCACCGGCTGTACCAGAGAGCCCTGGGTCCTCCTGGCAGGGAGGCAGGGAAACTGGTGGTCGTCAATCTGGAGGCCAACTCTGCAGACGCTAAAGGCCCAGCAGCCCGGCCCTGGGGCGGCCCTCCCAGCAACACTCGGGCATCGGGTTTCAGCACAGCGAGCCGTGGGGCGGGCCTGGTGCATCCTCGGAGCTGAGCTGACCACGCAGCTGCCCCGCTGGCCTCCCGTGCCCAGGAGCTGCCTGTGGAGGAGGCTTGGGGATGGCTGGATACCCAGTAGTCACATCTCTGCTGATTCTTTTATGTGTTAAAATACTTCCTTTTTTGGCTGTTTTCCTGTATTTTTCTGTATTTAGAGAAATAGTGAGAGTAAGAACAATATAACGCAAGCTCCCCTCCACTCTGCACCCTCCCTGTCCCGCACACGGTGACAGTCCCTGGAAAACTTCTAGTCCTTGCATAGACCCTGGGAAGAGGCCCCATCATTGTACCCACACCCAGAAGAGGAGGCTCAGAAGAGGAGGCTGAGGCTGGGAAACTCTGAAGTCTGCACCTGAGAGCGGGTGGGGCTGGGATCCCACTCTCTGTCCAGCTCACTTCTCCCGCCCCGTCTTCCCAGATTGGACGGTGGTCAGGGGTACGCTTGGCTGCAGGGTCCTGGAGTCCCGCTGCATTGGTGTGTTGGTGGTGACGGGCTCACGTTGCCCCCAACCCTCTGGCAACCGTCAGAGCTGCGTTGGAACGCAGGGGCTACACGTGGAGTCCTGTCCCAGCCGGTGGAGATGAAGAGTGTGGGAATTTGGCATGAAGATCAAAGGAGAAACCCGAGACGGGTGTGGCAGGGAGGATGGTGTGGGCGCTGAGCTGGGGAGTTGGCTCTAGCAAAGCCAGGACCCCACCCCTCCCGGTCGGCCACTTGGCAACTTGGCCCTTTTGGGTGAGTATCGTAACCTCCTGAAACTCAGCTATGCTGTCAGATGGAACTCAACCCCTGCCTCTTAGGGATTCCATGGAGATGGACCCAGGCCAGCATGGAGGCTAGTCATGGAGGCTGGTCATGGAGGCCTGCGGTAGATATAGGCTCTCTGCCCCAGCAGGACCTGAGGTCCACTGGCAGGGGTTCCTGATTGCTGTGTGGGGCAGGGAGGGGAAGACTCTCTGCTGTCTCCCCTCCATGTGACCTGATGAGAGCAGGCTGGGGGCCAGGTCATGGGGACTCGAGCACGCACCAGGCTTTGCACTAGAGGCAGGAGTGACATGGTGGGGGACAGGGCAGGGGCAGAGGGAGACATGGAGGCCTTGGGGAGGGTGGTCAGCAGGCAGTGGGGCCTCACAGTCGGAGATTTCAGCAGCAGGTGGCACCTCATCGCAGGGCCTCAGCCAGGTCCAAGAGTCTGGGCAGGAAGATGGGGACCCTACCCAGGAGGATGCTGGGAAGAGCTGGGCAGGAAGGTGGCCTGGGATCTGGAACCCCAGGGCTAAGTGGGGATCCTGCAGCAGAAACCAGAGCCCCTTAGGAGGAGGGAGGGGTGTGGCTGCTGGTGGCCCGGAGGCCAGGAGGGGAGAGGGGACAGCCTCCGTACCACAGGAGACCAGCGGTGGCCATCTTAGCAACGAGTAGCAAGGGGAGGCAGGAGAGGGACCCAGAGGATGGCCCTGACACTGTAGTGTCCATCACTCAGAAAGGCCGTGGGGTCCCGGGTGGAGAGCCCCATCCGAACCAACCCACCAGGTGATCTGGCCGGGGCAAGGTCTGTGAAGCCCCCGATGGGCAGGACGGGCAGAGCCTTGGGGTCAAGCAGACCTGGGTTCAAATCCCGACTCCACCCACTACCAGCTGTGTGATTTCTTGAGTCCTCTGAGCTCACCCCCCTCATCTGTGAAGTGAGGGAACAAGTCTCCACTGGTAAGGTCATGGAGAGAAATAGGTGACAAGATGTTTGGAAAGACGCGGTCGCAGAGAACGGCCCAAGTGGGCTCCTCGTGGAGAACAGCCTATGGTGAGCTCCTCGTGGAGAACGGCCCAAGTGGGCTCCTCGTAAGTGATGGGTTTCATGGCTCCAGAGAAGGGGGATGGTGGGTTAAAGATGACCACGTACGTGTTCCATGCTGCTCTTCCCGTTGGAAGAGGGCACCTCCCCTCGCACCTGGAGGGCTCAGTGACTCAGGGCAATGGAATGTGTGGATGTGAGGCTGGACTTGCTTCTGGGGCCAGTCTTAAGAACATGGCAGCTTTTATTCCTTGCTCTTAAAATACGTGGATTCCTCTGAGCACCTGTGCTTTGAGGGAGCTCCCAAAGCCCCACGTGGAAGTGAACCAAGGCCCTCAGATAAAAGTGCTAGACAAGCTACCTGCCAACAGTCAGCGCCATCTTGGAACTGAATCCTCAGCTCAGTGGAGCTGCTCCATCTTACGGGAGCCCCATGGCCTCCCGAGTCCTGTCCACACTGCACACTGTGAGCAAAGTCGGTGATTATTGCTTATGTCTTAGCTCAGCCTATTTTGTGTTTCTATGACGAAATACCTGTGGATAGGTACTTTATGAAGAAAAGAGGTCATTTGGCTGATGAATCTGGTGAGACCTTGATGTTGGCGCCCTGGCAAGAGACCCCCGGTTGCATCCCCAGATGGGTGTGGAGCAGAGGGGGCTGGCTGTGTGAGACAGGCCAGGGCGCGGGTGGCTTCATGGGTGGCTTTGCTTCCTAACCATCTGCTCTCCCGAGCACCAGTCCACTCCTGCGAGAGCCAATCTACTCTACGAACCCAGCATGAATCTGATCATGAGGATGGAAGCCCCCAGGCCTTAATGACCTTCCACCAGGCCCTCCTCTTCAAGGTCCCCAGGCCCAGCACTGCCATGCGGGGTGCCTCAGGGGACAGACGGCATCTAAGGCTTTGGAAGCCTTTGCAGAGCCGCAGTTCACTGGAACAAGCGCCTACCGTGGCCCCAGCAGTGTGCCAGCATCAGGACGGTCACTGAAGGGAGACACACGGCGATGACAGGGGCGTCCCGAGGCTCCCACCTGCCCTGGGCGGCCCCTGGTCATAGACAGCTCCATCCCTTGTGGGCCAGGTCAGTCCTCCCAGCCCTGCAGACAGGAAGAGCCTTAGGCCCTCTCCGTCCCAGCAGGCCCACCCCAGGGTCCAGACGGGGCAGCTGCCACCAGCTCTGAGCCCAGTGGGGAGCTGGACGGCGGGCGGCCTGCCTTCCCTGGCCCAGGTGGACAGTGACCTCTCCTTCTAATTAGAGGCCACAGAGCACCCTTGGCCTGGGGTGTCCCCTTAAAGGCCCCCAGCATGGAGGAGCTGTTGACGATGACGAGACAGATGTGGTGTCAGAGACCCGAGGGGCACGTGCCTCTGAGATCGGCCGTAACCAGTGCCAGCTGGCCCGTCGCCTTCCAAATTAGCTGCCGAAATAAAAAGGGCCGAGGTCGCTGTAGCAGCAGCCAGAGAGGAGCCGGCCCGGAGGGTGGCCACGCAGCCCCGTCCTGTCCTCTTGTCTCGGGGAGCCTGGCTGACGAGAGGCCGGGACGTTATTAACGCCACTTTGCCGAAAACGCTGCGAGCGCAGGCTAATGCCTGGTGGCATCTGCTGCTTTCCCGGGGCTGCAAGGACGGAGCGAGTCCTGAAATAGCAACCCGGAGCTGGTCGCCACGGCAACAGGCTCCATCAGGATGCGCCGTCAGGAGGGGCGCTTGGCACTGGGAGCGGGTGGGACGGAGGAAGCTGTCAGCGAGGACCCTCCCCGCCGCGGGCCTGCGTCCTGGGAAGGCAGGGCTCTGGCTGGGAAGCCATGGGGCGGCCACGCTGTCCTGCAGACCCAGAGTGGCTGGTGAGAGCCAAGAGCTAGCTCCCTTTTAGGGTCTGGGTGGCTCCGAGAGGGAGAGGCCACCATGGGGGTGGCCAAGGGTTGCAGGTGGCTCAGCTTGTGGCTATCTCTTGGTCTCCAGGAGTCGGAGGAGGTCGCACTCGTGCTCTTCTTGCTCCCGCAGGACCTTCCTGTCTTGTTTGCACAGATCAGTGTCTTCGGCAGGACATTCTATTGCCTCCTCCCCCCGGAAGCCTTCCCTGATTGCCCCAGAGTGAGCCGACTCTTGCCAACTCTGGTCTGCTCTTTATAAAACATATTTGCAACATCCAGCACCGAGATTCTGCAATGGCCAAGGTCATCCCTCCAGGGACCTCTGATTTTTTTTTTTTTTTTGTCCGTGGAATTTTTTAATTGAAACCTACGCATAATGTCACGTGGTCACACGAGCAGTCTTTAAACGTGTGATTCAGTGGCGTCGAGTGCATTCGAGATGCTGCGCACCTGTCAGGTTATTTGATTCCAGAATTCCTCAGCCCGAATGGAAGCTCCCCGCCACTTGGCGAGAGCTTCCCATTCTCCCGCCGCCCGGGGAACTTCCGATCTACTTCCTGCCAGTGTGAATCGGCCTCATGTAGACACGTTGGGATGTTTGCCCTCTGGAGGCTGACTCAGCTCATCCGGCGATTCCGAGGCTCACTCATGAACCATGAAGCGGAATCTCGCTCATTCTTATGGGGAAATAACGCTGCCGGGTCTGCCTGGGCCACTTGGATGTCCCCTTCACCCACAGTGGCAGTGGCTCTTGTGTGACTTCCATCTTCTGGCTGTTGTGATGACTCTGCTGTGGGCCTGGGGGTTCCAGTCCCTCGTCCATCCACTCCTGGGCAAGGACCTCGCCCCTTTCCCAGCAATGACTTGCTGGGTCACTGGTCCGTCTGCACCTGGATTTCCATTCTGGAATGTGAGGTTCTCAGTGAACGAGGATTTGTCAGCTGTCCCGCGTGGCAGGCTCCTGTTCCCCGGGTCACACCTCCGGCCGCTCTGCCTACCCGGGTTGAGCGGGACGTGGTGTGGCTAACATGCCGCCAGATCCCGTTCCCCGTGGATGTTGGACGCACACTGAGGGTTAGGAGGGTGGCCCTGAGCTGGGGACGGGGCTGGACGGCTGCTGGGAAGCTCCAGCATCAGAGCTCAGTGTCACCCGCTAAGTGATGGAGGCGGTTGCAATGTTTCAGCCCTCGTCCCCGTTGTACTTTGCAAACGGAGAGGCCTCTGTCTCTCCTGGTTCGTCTGGGCCGCCTCCGTGGCCCTTTCTCCCCTCTGTTCCTCTGAGTTCGTCAGGAGGGAAGGACTTGAGACTTTAAAGGGTTTGTCGAGCCGTCTTGTCTTAGAGGCCGGGCCCCTAGCCCAGCTCTGCCTGAGGCCACCCACAGGTGGGGGGGGGGAATGTGCTCTTCGGGTTCACCCAGCCCGGCACCTGCTTAGGAGGAGCCCGTGTAGACGAAGCCAGGGAAGCCGCCTGGCGGTCCTGTCTGAGAGTCAGCGATGGCATATTTAGTGACTGTCACCTAAGCTTGGGTATTGGAGCACTGTGGCAGAGACTGGGCTGAGGACAGCAAGGGCCACCTCCTCTCTTGGCTTGGGTTCCTCTTCTGCAAAACGAGGATAACAGTGCAGTCTGCCTCGTTTGACATGCTAGCCCAGGGCCCTGACTGACACTAGGTGTCACCCCTGCCATTGTAATTAGGAGAGCAATCCCTCGCTGTGAAGTGGCAACGTGCTGGATGCTTAGCCCTCCTCCCGTGTCGGTGGGGGGGAGACAAGTCTGCAGCGGACCCAGAGCTGGGCTCGGGAGCCCCGAGGTCCACGCCGCTCACCCAGGAGCTGGACCAGCAGAGGGAACAGGTATGAAAGTGCTTTGAGAGTTGAGGCTGGGGCAGGAACACAGGGCAGTGCGTCTGAGGGTTGTTTTTCCTTTCTTTTTGAACCCAGGGGTGCTTAACCACTGAGCCACACTCCCACTGTTTTGTTTTTCATTTAGAGACAGGGTCTCTCTAAGTTGCTTAGACAGGGTCTCGCTAAGTTGCTGAGGCTGGTCTCCACCTCTCAATCCTCCTGCTTCAGCCTCCAGAGCCTCTGGGATCACAGGCGGACACCACGGCACTGACCTGGAGTTTTGATATTCCCCCCACCCTCACTGGAGGGTGGCACACGGAGTGCTGAAGAGCTGGAGGGACTGTGGAAAGCGAGGGCAGCCTTGGGGACGTCACTGAGTTGTGTCGAGTGCAGCGTTGGTGGACAAGCCCCCACGACTCATGTCTCTGATTGATCGCTCCTCCCAGATCCCGCTGTGAGACGGCAGGGCCTTGTTCTGTGTGTGCAGCGTCCTTGTCCCTGGCCCTGTGCCCCACCAGACACTCAGGATGCTCCTCGTAACCAGCACGTGGGAAATGCTCATGGGGGCTGTGGGGGTCCATCTTGTGCTCCCCAGTGCTCCTGGGCCTCACTAACGAGCCCGGTGACTTGGGGAGGCAGAGTCAGGGTTGCCCCTGCGAGACGCACTGGACATGGGGGGACGGTCCTGGTCCTTCCAGGCCAGCCCAGGCTGGCTGTGCTCCAGGCCGCTGGGCCTGGGAGTCCCCTGTGGGTGGAGGCCCGCCTCCCGGGTGCCTGCCTGGTGGCCTCCGTCTGGCTCCTCTCTGCGGTCAGCCTGGTGCCTGGGACCCACAGTCACAACAGGTGGTGTGGATGGTGCAGGTGGCCAGCTGGAATGCTCCCCAGGGTCCTGCCTGGGTTGGGTCGGGGCAGTCGGAGGAGGACGGGCCTCACATGCTGCTCGGTCTCCAGCTGGGCTGAGGCAGGAGAGTCCTCACGGCCAGGCTGTGGTCGGGAGGTGACAACTGCTGTCTGCCTCACGGGCGGATTGAACTCCGTCCTCTGAGCCTCGGTGACGCTGCTCCTGGGTGGGAGGCGCTGTGACCCCTCCGACCTGTTGACCTTCCAGGAAACCCGTGACGTGTAGGGCACATTAGACCCACTGTGTGCTCTTGGGTGCATCATCCAGGGGTGGACCCACTGACCCCCTGGTGTTCTTGGGGTACATTCGTTAAGTGCGGATCCGCTGACCCGCGGCCTGCTTCTGGGGGACTCACTGGGTGTCAAATGGTTCCTGTTTTACGGTCAGAGCAACCGAATGTGAGCTGTGGAGCGGGGACTGAGGTGACCTGGGCGTCTGTCCGCAGGTTCCAGGGCACCTGGATCCGTGTGTGGGGCCCGTTTTCCTTTGGATATCTTTTTTCAAGCTGTCTGGCACCCCAGTGACCTCCAGGCTTGGGTGACCCCGGCTGCCCGCGGTCAGCACGGACTTCCTTGTGTGTCTGAAAGGCGGGTCTCAGCAGCCTGTGGTTCGAGGTGACGTCTCCTGTCATTGTTTCAGCCAGCTTCTGTGTCGCTGTGGCCAAAAGACCTGTTGGGCACAATGGGGGTGGGACAGTGAATCCTGCCTCATGGTTTCAGAGGTTCCTCCATGGTCAGCCGGCTCCATAGCCTTGGAGAGGCAGGGTGTCATGGCGGATGGGGGTGGAGAGGAAGCAGCTCAGGTCATGGCAGTGAGGTGGAGAGAGAGAGAGAGAGAGAGAGAGAGAGAAAATACAAATCCCAAAGGGACCCCCTGCGACCCACCTCCTGCAGCCCCACCCCACCTGCCTGCAGTTACCACCCAGTTAATCCGCATCAGTGGATTAATCCACTGAAGAGGTTACAACTCTCATAACCCAATAATTTCACCCGTGAACGTTCCTGCATCGTCTCACTGGTGATATTTTGGGGGACACCTCGTATCCAAACCGTAACAAACACGAAGGACCAGGTGCATCATCCTCCCTCTCCGCCCAGGGAAGGCCAGGTCAGCAGCCTCCGCCCTCCTCCTCCCACTCCAGGTCCTGTCCCCCTCTGCCTCTCTCTCCTGCGAGTCTGCTGTGCTCAGGCACTAGGAGGGGTCGCCCCCATTGCTGGTGTCCTCCCTGAGCGTCTGCTCGCGGCTCTGCAGGTGTCCTCGTGCCCTGCGGGGGGCAGCTCCTCTGCACGTGGCCCCTCCAACCTGCAAGAGTGCGTCCTCCAGGCTCAGGCAGGGAGACCTGGGCCTCCAGTGGTGAGTTGGCTCTGGCTTCTGGGGCTTTTGAGAGTCAGTTGTGTCTTCTTCCCCCTCGGGGTGAGTGACATCACACAGATGGCCTGGTGTTTACGCCTGGGAAGTGGCCCCTGCTGACGCCCCAGACCCCTCTTCCCCAGGCGGCCACAGACCTCAGACCTGGAGCTCGGCCTGGGGCACAGCGTCCCCACCTCTGGGCCGCTGTCTACATTTGGAGTCCCTGATGCAGCCCTGGCCTCCGGCTGCACTGTCAGCTTCCCCTTCAGCTGAGGGGCTGGTTCCCTTCTGCTTCTCTGCAGAGGACGGCGCGGGGACCTTCTGCCTCCCTCTCCTCCCCCAGGCTCGTCCCTGCCAGACAAGCTGTTCCATAAGCCCCTTTGTGTCCCTCTGTGGAGAGGCCCCTGCCCGGGACAGAGCGCACACCCTGCTGTGGGGCGGGCAGGGGCTTCTCCAAGGACCCCCTCGGGGAAGGTTTTGACAGCGATCAGATGTGCACATTTCTTCTTTTGATTTTTTAAAAATAAAGACATAATGCATGGCATTGTGGAGCAGAAAGTCTGGACTCCAGTTCTGACTCCTTCCCTGGCTCATATGTTGGTTGAGGGAGAACCAGCTGGCCCACTGTGTGCTCTTGGACATATTAGACCCACTGTGTGCTCTTGGGATGTATTAGTTAAGTGTGGATAAGCTGACATACTGTGTGCTTTTGGGTGTGTACCCTTGGGCTTCATAGGCTTGCTGCTTGCTATTGGGTTTATTAGTTAAGCCTGGGCCAACTGCCCTACTATGTGCTCATGGGTGTATTAAAGCCACTGTGTGACCTTGGTGTGCTGCCCAAGGTTGGGCCATTGGGCTTGCTCTCTGTTCCCGGGCACATCACCCACACCGTGGGCTCTTGGTGGATTGCTCAAGGGTAGCGTGCGGACCCACAGTGTGCCCCCGGTGTGTTAGGCTAGTGTGACCACGAAAGCAGCATGGAACGTGGGCTCAGTTCAACATGTTTATTTCCCACTCACACAGCTGCCCATTTGGCTGGTCGGGAGGTCAGGGGAGGACCGATGTGGGCAGGCGACATGAAAGAGCCCTGGGAGGGGAAGTCATCTTCTTCCTCAGTCTCCAGACCAGCATCTGGTCACGATGCCAATCTCCTTGCCACCTGAGGAGTGAGGAGAGATCTCTGGACATTCACACCTCTGCCAGGGGGGAAGCCCTTGCCCCTCGTGGCTGACCACGGAAGCCCTGCCCTGTGAGATCCGAGAGGCTGCTTCTCCGTCTGAGGTCGGAGGTCTCTGGTCGCACGGAGCCAGTGAGGTTTCCCAAGCAAAGTGGGTTTGCTTCTTATTCTTGGCCTGACTCCCCGATGCCTCTCGCGGTGGGTAGAGCCAGCCCTTCACCCACTAATCTGCTCACAATGCTAATCAGAGTATTAGTGCCCATCATCATCTCTCTCAGAACAATGTCCAGTAACACCTCTCTCCTTCTAGGTCTTCCGAGAGTCCAAATTCGAACTCATTTCATCAAGGCCAAATGTCAATCATAAGAAGAAATCTATATGAAATTTTAATTGCAAGATGTTCAGTGCAAATTTAATGAGTGAAATAAGAGATCTGAGAATTCCTGCGTTCTCAGTTCATGCATAATGTTGACTTAAATTGGCTCTCCGGAGGTGGAGGGAGCGCGCTTCTAGAATTTACACACTGAGAGAGCAAATGGAGTGGACCCTGAAGGTTAAGGTCGTAAATCAGAATCATTTAACCGGCTTTGAGTGATTGCTTGAGACCGTAATGGCGAGGAGCACCGTCGTCAGCCACAAGTGATGGCCCTGCGTCTGATTATTGAAATGCTGCTCAATATTCATAAATCAGTGGCCATTAATCCCCCAAATAGGGCCTGTTGGCTTTCTAAATCAATCTCCAGCCTGCTAATGGAGATTCAAAGGGGCTGATGGGAGGCAGCTGGAGATAGAAACAAATGGGAGCGTCCCTCCGGCATGCGGGAGCGTGTCTTCCCCGATGGCGAAGTCACTTTGGGGCAAAGAGGTCCCAGCAGACACTGCTCTGTACAAAACGGCTTTTTGCCGGCGGCTTCTCCCAACACCGATGGCTTCTGTGGACGGACGGCAGCCTCGATGTTCACGTTTCAATCTCTGGAATTTTGCTGGGAACCAACTCAAATGAGCTAAAAGCTTCCATGTGATCACTTGCTCATCCCTGTTTACCCACAGTAATTGGAAAATAAATGCACAGCCCAGGGAAAGTCCGGGGCATTTGCTGGGCGGGGGAGCCGGTAGGGGAAGGAGATTGTAATTGGCGCGTCCGTCACTGGGGTGACCAGTTGGGGAAGAAATGGAGAAATGAGAATGAGCCTGAACTCGAAGGGCATAGAGACAGAAAGGCAATTTCATTACCACCGACGCTTCATGTCCACATTCATTTCCCTTCACCCTGTTTCTGGGTTGGATTCATAAATTATATATGACGGTGACCAGGATTCTGGGCAGGGGCCCCGTGTGGACTCAGTGACAGGCACAACTCTGCAGGCCTGAGTCTCCAGCCAGCAGGAGATGAAGTTTGCACGGGGGTGTCTGGGGGAGTCCTGGGCGGAGTCCTTTCTGGCCGGCGTTCACCTTGGAGCAAGGAGCCCAGGAAGGCAGCAGAAGATGAAAGTGGCCTTCAGGTGTGATCGCTCAGAAGAGCACGGTCGCCTTTGATCCCTAATGGACTGGAATAGAGACAAACCTCAGCGGCTCAAGCGCCCTTCCCTCTCCATCAGGGGAGAAGCCGAGGGGCGGAAAAGGAGGGTCTGCCCCCGGGCAGGTCCAGCGGTGAGACCCAGGCCTCTTGCCCAGCAAGGGATCGGGCATGGAGCACCGACCTCTGGAGGGAGGGGAGTGGAAGCACTGGGCACAGGGGCACTTGGCATCTCGGGTGAAGAGTGGGAAAAATGTCCCCAACCCCTCACTCCTTTGAGATGGACCCCACTTGCCCCCACACGAATTCTCACCTCTATTCACCGATCCCAAGAAAGACGTTGACACAGGAGGACTTATTCTTAGTGGGTTGGGAAGGATCCACAAATCCAGAGCAGGGGGCGTTAGGGGCTCTGGGGCGTCAGAGCTGCCGAGCCACTGTTGGAGGTGGTGCTTTGGGGAGTGGGTGCCGAGCCCAGGGAGATGTTTACCGTGAGTGCAAAAAGCAGACTCCAAATGTGCACACCCAGGTGTTCAGGGCTGTCGAAGACGAACAGCTGGACCACAGCGGGAGGAGGTGATGGTTTCCTCCGGGGATGAAGTTTCTAACATGACAGAGGATGGGCTTTTTTTTTTTTTTTTAAGTGGGTGAAGGTATTTCCACCCTGGCTGATCCTCTTCCATCACAGGAGGAGATCACGTCCTCCACGTCAGCCGTGGGAAGCTTTCGTTGGTATCCATAAAATCTATTTTCCAAAAGTACTTTTTAAAACACATGTTTTGACTGTAGATGGACCCAGTACCTTTATTTGGTTTATTTACCTGTGTGGTGCTGAGCATGGAACCCGGTGCCTCTCACTGTTCTACGGCTGAGCGACAGCCCAGCTCTGATTTTCCAGGAATATTTTAAATGCAAACTGATTCAGCAACAGGGCGATGGATATCAACCAGGGGAGAACAGAAACGGGGGTTCCTTCCGCATCTCACCCTCCTGAAGAAGTGGCAAGAGCAGAGCGGCCAACGGTCACAAGTGCCTTGGCAGGCCCGGCGAGTCTTTTCCCCAGTGAGCCCTCTGCCCGTTACTGCCCAAGGGGCCTTTCCCCAAACCTGTTGTGGGTTCTGTTTCTCGCAGGATGGAGTCCGGAGTCCTTAGTGGCCAAGCAGAACTTTGGCTTCTCATCTCCAATCCTGTTGCTCCTCTCCACTTGCTCACATGGATGCTACAGGGGATGCCCTACCCTGATCTTGGCTTCCCGATGAACTCCTCTTCATCCCTCGGGACCCCGCTCAAATTGCCCCTCCTCTGGGCTGCTCTTGCTTATCTCCTCCAGGCAGAGTGAATAAGCGTCCCTTTGCATTCCCGTGTCCCTCTTCTTCCTTGTTCTATGTGACACTTAACAGACTGCACTGTGTTTATCTAGCTCGTCCCTTCCCTGTTTCTTAAATTTTCTAATCTGTAAAATACACGAGTGGTTCTCATCATTTCAAAGACCTTCAGCCCTAAGGATGCTATCAGTTCACAGCAGTCTGGTTGTGGTAAGAATCTGACGATGCTCAGTGTGATGTGTAGGCCAAACTGAGCCTCCAGATTCACCAACAAGGAGGTCCCAGCCACGTAATGTGCCCACTTCTTACTCCCCTGGTCCCCCATGATCTATTTACAGGCAGCACCTGTTTCTCCACCAGCGGCCCTCATGTAGCTAGGCCTCTGTGCCTTGGCCTCCACTGGGCCTCCTCCCAGAAGAGCCTTTCCTGCCCTGTCCCTTGCAGTACGCCGCTCAGACGGCACCTCCTCCAGGGAGCCTTCTCTGCTTGTCCCAAGGCATAACTAGGTGCTGGGAGCCTTTTCTCTGCTCTTCCCAGGCTTAACTAGTTGCTGACTCTTCAGCGTTCTGACCGTGCGTTAGCCAGCTCTTCATTGCTGTGACCCAAACAGCCAACGAGAACAACTTAGAGAAGCAAAGGTTTCCTTTGAACTCAGAATTTCAGAGATTCAGTCCACGGTCAGCTGGTTCCCTTGCAGTGGCCTGAGGTGAGCCAAGCAGCGTGGCCGAAGAGCGTGGCAGGAAAGCTGCTCACCTCGTGGAAGCTGGGAGCAGAGGACAGAGAGGAAGGCCATGGAGAAGATGCTCCCTCCAGGGCGGCCCCAGTGACCACCTCTTCCAGGCACACCCACGGCCTCCGCTCCCGCCCAGCCAGTGCACGCACGCCAGGGGCGACTCCTGAGGTCAGGGATCTCATGACCCAGCGGTTCTGCCTCCAGCAGGGACACGGTCGCTCGGGGTGCCTTGTATTCAGACCACCGCAGACGGCACTCGAAACACGTGTATAATGGACCCTGCCGAGTAGCCTCCAATTTTCATGAGCATCTCTGCCTCCAAATCCCTGGGGACAACTTGGTCGACCTTTGTGACCCCAGGACCAAAGTCAGAGCGGACCTACGGGAGGAACGGAGGGTTTCATTCTGTAATTCTGCGTGACAGACGGGACCTGGTGACTATCCTGCTCTTCCCGAGCGGAGGCCAAGGCCTGGTGTGCAGGCCAGAGGAGCCTTGGTGCCGTGGAACAGGGTGGGGTGTGTCCTTGGGGCAGGACAGGAAGCCTGTGGACACCTGGCTGGACAAGGGGAGGCCGGTGTCGCGTCCAGCAGACGCCGAGGATGAGCTGAGGGCCCGGTTGAGCCAGGACCCTGGGCTCGGCGTCTTCTCAATCCAAATGAGACTGAGACTTTGTGACTCAATCCACTGAGACTTTGTGGCTGATTTGCAGAACCCGCGGCGGCGTCTGCAGACC